>CAUYQG010077829.1:0-18332 GCA_963574415.1 Tarsius wallacei | reverse complement strand
AATGGTGTGTGGGTTCTGATCCCGGGACTGTTACTGTGGCAGTCGTGGGTAGAACTCAAGAAAATGCATCAGAAAGGAACCAGTTCAGGGAAAAAATTTCGGTGAATTTTCAAAATCATAAACACTATTTTTTTTTTTTTTGAGTCGGAGTCTCACTCTGTCGTCCAGGCTGGAGGGCAGTGGCCGCTCCTGGCCACCGCAGCCTCGGCCTGCTGGGCTCCGACGATCCTTCCGCCTCAGCCTTCCAAGTAGCTGGAACTAATTTTTTGATTAGTTCCGGCTAATTTTTTGATTTATTGTAGAGGTGAGGTCTCGCCAAGTTGCCCAGGCGGGTCTCGAACCCGCAGGCTCAGGCAATCCACTCACCTCAGCCTCCCAAGGCACGGGATTACAGGCTGAGCCACCGAGCCCGGCCATAAACACTATTTTCTAGTGGGTTTTTTGGTTGTTGTTGTTGTTGTTTTTAGTAGAGGCCTCACTCTGTTGGCCAGGCTGGAGTCCAGTGGCATGATCATGACTCATTGCCACCTCGACCTCTTGGGCTCAGGTGATCCTTCTGCCTCAGCCTTCCAAGGAGCTGGGAGTACAGATGCATGTCATCATGCCCAGCTAATTTTTTTTTTTTTTTTTTGTATTGACAAGGTCTTGTTGTGTTGTCCAGGCTGATCTTGAACTCCTGGGCTCAAGCAGTCCTCCCACCTCAGCCTCCCAAAGTGCTGGGATTACAGGCATGAGCCACCACACCCAGCTAGCTTCATGAGTCAGAATATATGAAACCTTTTTGATTGGGCAAGATGTAATCTACTCTGCACTTTCTTTTTATATTATTGTCCCCTAACAACCTGTTTCAAGTTGCTTATATGGTAACAAGTTTTTATTGTTGTTTTTCAATTAAGTGGCAATGTATGGAAAAGAGAAAAAATTTCAACTTTTAATAACAACACGTTTAATTATATGTTTTTATGGCTGGTATTAATTGTTCCACATTAGTGAGCCCAATTAGCATAGAATACCATAGAACGTGTTATATTAATTTTTTCTTCCAAAGGACATGTTCTTGCCTCATCTTTTAATCTTCTCACTAGTCTTTTTTGGTTACTAATGTGAAACCAGAAATGAAATGAATGCTTCTCTTTTATATTTGTACTTTTTCAAATTCATGACCCCAACCAAAACATGACAGTAGGCACTTGTGAGTGAACTGACTGCTTCTGGGTGAACACTGGAGTCCCACACGGACAGATGGTGGATTTGTAGCTGTCTGATTTCAAGGAGAAAGATTTAAGAGACCTTACAGAAACACATAGTACATTATGGTAAAAAAAAAAAAAAAAAAAATCAGGAATTAGGGATGCAGGGAAAATAAGAGTGAGAAATAATAAAAGGAACATAGCCGGGCTCAGTGGCTCAGCCTGTAATCCCCTGCTTTGGGAGGCTGAGGTGAGTGGATTGCCTGAGCCTGTGGGTTCGAGACCCGCCTGGGCAACTTGGCAAGACCTCATCTCTACAATGTAGTTCCAGCTACTTGGAAGGTTGAGGCGGAAGGATCACCGGAGCCCAGCAGGTCGAGGCTACAGTGGCCGGGAGCGGCCACTGCACTCCAGTCTGGGTGACAGAGTGAGACTCCAACTCAAAAAAAAATTTAAAAAAAGGAACATAAAGTCACCAGGTAAAACACATGCCCTAATTAATGTTCTATGAAATCAAGAGAAAGAAGCACAAATTTGGCACTTACCCTCAATACCAGGAGAAATACACGACCACATTGTGTTTCAGGAACCACTAGTTCCGGGAGATGATTCTACTAGTTCTATCATGTGTAGGGAGCAGTTACTTGTATTAGCTTGTTCAACACCTGCCTTTTTCACTGGACTCCAAACTCACACAAGTAATCTCTACCTAGAAAAATGCCGGCATGCACACCAGGCCCTTGGTATGTTCTGGTGGGTGTTCAGATAAACTCAGTCTGTGTTACCTGTCCCTCTGTCTTACCCTGCAGAGACTGTAGGCTCTGGTCCCAGATGTCAAACTGGTTTCACTTTTCAGAGGCACTTGAGAGATTTGGAGGGTGAAGATGTAGAGGCCATCTCAACTGTTCCTTTTTCTTTCTTTTTTCTGTTTTGTGCTGACAATTAAGGTCACGAACATGTGAGAGTTTTGGCATTAGCATACTGAGTGTTTGACTTCCTGGGTGTTGAGAGGCAGATGTTGCTGGGACAGCAGGAATAAAGGGTCTGTGGGCTACTTAGCTCTAATGATGGACTCACTGGTCATGCCTCCCTTGGAAGGATTCATCCTGTGGTCATCCGGGAATCATCACCAGATCTTAACTAAGCACCTATACCCTGTAGCCCAGCAATACCCCAAAACCTGGAAATTTGACTCCTAGGTATACACCTCACAGAAATGCTTAGTATGTACATCAAAATGGCAGCCCTCCCCTCCCCTTTTTTTAAAGACAAGATCTCACTCTGTTATTCAGGCTAGAGTGCAGTGGTACAAACAGCTGACTGCAGCCTCGAACTCCTGGGCTCAGCGAACCTCCCACCTCAGCTTCCTGAGTAGCTGAGATTATAAGCACATATACCCAGCTAATTTAAAAAAAATTTTTTTTTTAATTTAGAGATGGGGTCTTACTGTGTTGTCCAGCCTAGTCTCGAACTCCTGACCTTAAGCGATCCTCCAACTGTGTCCTCCCAAAGCACTGGGATTATGACAGCATTATTCACAATTGTGCCACACTAGAAACACATAAATACATTGTGGTGTATACATACAATGAACTACTATACAGCAATGAAAACCAACAATCTGCTACTCACACCATGGATTAATTTAACAGACATAACAGTGAGTGAAAGAAGCCAGACCAAAAGAAGACTTGGTCCGTGATTTTATTTATATAAAGTTAAAAAAACAGATGAAACGAATCACTGGTGTTAGAAGTCAGGAGAGAGGTTGCCTTTGGGGAAGAAGGTGGGTGTAGTGATGAGAAGTGACGAGGGGACTTCTGAGATGCTGGTGATGTTCCTTTCTTTCCATTTGGGTGGTAGTTACAATTTGTGATAATTCATTGGCCATGTACTTACAAATTATGTACTTTTAAAATATATGTTATACCTCAGTTTTAAAATTTTTATTCATAACATGATTATTTTATTTTGTAATATATTACCAGAATTGCTGGCTTATAATCAGTAGTTATTTCTTCCTTCCCCATGGGCTAAACCCAGACTGATGTGTGTTTTAACCATAATCAGAAACCACACATAACTTTTCATGGTTATAACAACTGCATTAAGAAAAACATCTTCATATCTATTTTTTAATTTGTGCATATTTACGGGGTACATGAGAAAATTTGTTACATATAATGTGTAGTGATCATACACTTCCATTTAAAAAGTTTATTTTTGCCTGGGCACAGTGGCTCACACCTGTCATCCCAGCACTCTGGGAGGCTGAGGCAGGAAGATTGCTTGAGCTCAAGAGTTCAAGACCAGCCTGGGCAACATAGCAAGACCCTGTCTCTAGAAAAATAAATAAAGAACTAAAAAAGTTTATTTTTTAAAAAATGTTTGATATGAAGACCTGAAGACTGTCTCCAGTGGTCCCCATGAAGACCCATGGCTGTGTCCTTGGTGGCAGATTTGAAACAGCCCTGGCTGTTTCTGGCAGTGTCCCTGGTGTGGGCTGATGGTGGGGCACCAGGGGGAGAGTCTGTGCAAGCCTTTCCCTGAGGGATTACCCAGTGCGTTTCCAGCACTTTGCTCTCTGCTGACCTGGCTCAATCCAAGGGTAAACAGAGTAGAGCAAAATGGATGGGCTGTCGATTCTGCAGGCAGGCCTGAAAACATGATTTCTCTCCATTGACTTTTTGCTGAGTATTGGATGGTAGAGAAATGGGGATTATAGACTCTGACAGGAACTTGGAGTACAGATGCACTCCACTGCCAAGCAAGGGCAGATCTAAATGTTTTCACAATGAAGTGAGCTGGTGTCCCCATGTGGCAGTTAAGGAGCCACAGGTCACTGTGAATAGAATCCTGTCTCCCTGTCAAGGGGAGGTAGAAGCAGCTGATTTAGAGGTTACCATATTTCATTGATTCTAAGATGGTATTCCCCACCCCCACATATTTTGACGGTTTAAAAATTAGTTTGCATTTTATAGTTGATGTGTTATAATTTAGTTGGCTGTGCTGTGTTTTTTTTTTTTTTTCTTTCAGAACTGTAGTACATCTTATGCTTGAATGGCGTCTTAGAGTCAATGAAATAAAGCACTACCCTCAATGGTGTTTCCCTCTTCCACCCTCAATGTCTCCAACTACTTGGGGTGATAGACAGTTGGAACGTTTTGTTTTGTCTTTATTTTTTTATTTTTGAGTCAGAGTCTCATTCTGTTTCCCAGGCTGGAGTGCAGTGGCATGCTCACAGCCACCGCAACCTCGACCTGCTGGGCTCAGGCTATCCAAGTAGCTGGAACTACAGGCACGTGGTAATGCTCAGCTTATTTTTTGACTTATTTTAGAGATGAG
The DNA here is from genome assembly GCA_963574415.1 of Tarsius wallacei. NCBI lineage: Eukaryota > Metazoa > Chordata > Mammalia > Primates > Tarsiidae > Tarsius > Tarsius wallacei. The sequence goes on along the minus strand of CAUYQG010077829.1, from coordinate 13,797 downwards.
GTCTCACCAAGTTGCCCAGGATGGTCTCAAACCCCTGAGCTCAGGCAATCTTCTCGACTCAGCCTCCCAAAGTGCTGGGATTACAGGTTTGAGCCACCACACCCGTCCTTATTTTTATTTTTTTTTTAACAGAGACAAGGTCTCACTATGTTGCGATGGCTGGTCTTGAACTCCTAGGCTCAAGCAGTCCTCCTGCCTTGGCCTCCTAAAGTACTGGGATTATAGGCATGAGCCATCACACCTGGTTGGAATTTGTTTTAAAAGTCTAAGTTTTGCTTGGAACCTTAGAGACTAATTACTTCATTATTTTAGATCCCCTCCCCATCACATCTGTTGCCTTAGAGCCAGCCACAGAAGACATGCTTTAATGAATATATAAAATAATTTGCAGTGGGTTGTGAACGGCTTATGCTGTAGGGAGTGCGATTCCTACAAACAGTCTATTCCTCCTACTATGACTTGAATGTGTTCTCCAAAAAGCAGGTGTTGGAAACTTAATCCCCAATGCAACAGTGTCAAGAGGTGGAACATTTAAGAGGTGATTAGGTCATGAGGGCACAGCCCTCATGAATGGATTAATGCATCACTGAGTGGGTTAGTTATCACAGCGGAGTGGGTTCCTGATGAAAGGATGTGTTTGGCTCCCTCTTGCTCTCACTCTCACACCCTTCTGCCATGGAATAACACAGCAACAAGGCCCTTGCCAGATACAGCCCCTTAATCTTGGACTTACTAGCCTCCAGAACCATAAGCCAAATAAATCTGTTTATTATAAATTACTCAGTCTTGGGTATTATTTTATAGCAGCACAGAACAGACTAAGATAACTTGCCATTATTGTTTATACTGTGAATTTCTTTTACAAACTCTTCCTTTCTAAAATGTTGAGACAAATGTCAGCATAACCCATTTAAGAAAATCTACCTGATGACTTTTCTTTGCATTTAATTATGTCAGCGCTACAATTCCTGAAGTACTAGTACTGGGGTGCCAAGAAAAGTCTATAGATTGCATTAGGAAAATTGTAAAAGAAAACTGTCAAAGAAAGTCTTGAGCTGGGCGTGGTGGCTTGCATCTATAATCCCAGCACTTTGGGAGGCTGAGGTGGGAGGATTGCTTGAGCCCAGCAGTTCAAGACCAGCCAAGGCAACATAGCAAGACCTCATCTCTACAATAAATTAAAACATTAGCTGGGTGTGATGGTATGTGCCTGAAGTTTTAGCTACTCTGGAGGGTGGATGCAGGAGGATTGCTTGAGCCCAGAAGTTCGAGGCCACAGTGAGCTGTGATCTTGCCACTGCACTCCAGCCTGGACAACAGAGTAAGACTCTGACTCAAAAAAAGCCTTGATGGAAGCCAATGAAAAAGTTTAGAGATGAAACCTTTTTGTTTTAAAATTAAAATCCATGTGCCCTTTTTTTGGTTTGTCTTGAAGGCTGAAGGCTGGAGTTGGAAGAGAAATACTTAATAAAGAGACTAATTGGGCAAAGCCTTGCATGAAAGGAGTTTACTGTTGATATCCTTGATTTTAACTCATTCACGATCGCTGATGTGAATTTACGTCATTCCAAATTCTATTCCTGTTTGCCGCTGATGTGAATTTACATCTTTGCAAATTCTGTTTCTGGATGTTGCAACGTTGTCATATGAATGTGTAGAGATCTCTCTGTGTCACCCAGGCTGGAATGTGGTGACATGATCACAGCTCACTGTAACCTTGAACTTCTTTTTGGGCTCAAGAGATCCTCCCATCTCAGCCTCCTAAGTAGCTGACATGAGCCACTTGCTCCTGACTCACAAAATCCATTCCTTGCCACCACTTCACTGTCGAAAATAAAGCACACCTATTCATTAACATCAAGAGGTTAATGACTGATGGTGCTTTGATGTATTAACTCTCCTGAGAGTATTTGCATTAAACAGATTTATTACACAAATTGACATGTTTATTGCTGAAAAAATGGAAAAATTTAGATAAGCGAAAAAATTATTACTCCCAATATCATCAGAGAGAACCGCTATTACAAATTGAGTCTGTTTTCCAAACTTTTTTCTGTGTGTATGACATTTTGGGGAGACTTCTGAAGAAAGGCTTGAATGCCTTTCCTTCCTCTCTCTCTCTCTTGCCTTCATCTTATCATCCAGGAAGTAGCAGTTCTACACGTATACACAAAACTGACTGTGGATAGTATTACAGAAAATGCCCGGCCGGGCTCGGTGGTTCAGCCTGTAATCCCAGCACTTTGGGAGGCCGAGGCGAGTGGATTGCCTGAGCCCACGGGTTTGAGACCAGCCTGGGCAACTTGGCGAGACCTCGTCTCAACAACTAATCAAAAAATTAGCCGGGCATGGTAGAGTGCACTCGTAGTTCTGGCTGCTTGGAAGGCTGAAGCGGAAGGATAGCCGGAGCCCAACAGGTCAACGCTGGGGTGGCCGTGAGTGTGCCACGGCTCTCCAGCCTGGGTGACAGAGTGAGACTCCAACTCAAAAACAACCAAAACATGAAAATGCCCCCATTCTTGAGAAATTCATGTGCTTACAGAGGATGATAGGTAACAGTTATCATTTGTTTTTGGAAATCAGTTTCTTTAGATGCCTGTGTTAATACAGATCAAGTTGACATCTTAAAATATTTGGCCTTGTCTTCCAAAAGCCTTCCCTCCATCCCCTAGGAGTCAGGAGGAAGTGACTGAACTCTCAAAGTCCTTATCTGTGTCACTTAAGTGTGCCTGGGTGACATTCCATTGTAATTTTTGTGCCTCCATCCTCTCAACTGCACAGGAGCTTCTCAGAGCCACACTTAAAACACTAGAATCTTACATTGCTTAAAGAGGCCTTGGAGAGGTCCGGTTTACACAAAGGAAACTGAGGCACACAGGAATTAAATCAGCTGCCCAAAGCCACATAGCTGTCCAGTGAGTTAGGACCCAGTTTACTTAATAGCACTCTTTCTATTCCAACAGTGAGTCTCAAACTGAGCATTAGACATGTTTCCAGGAGCCCACAAGTTATGAAAATTATTCAATTTTGTGGATTTTTTATGCTCCAAAAAAAATCAACCTAAGCACATTTCTAATCATCTGGTTCTATTCATTATACTTGAGTAGCTACTCAATTTAATTGTTTGCTTTTGTGTCTACAAATAGTCCCATTTGTGGGGTTTTGTTTTGTTTCTTTTTTGAGTCTGTGTCCTATTCTATCGCCCAGGCTAGAGAGCGGTGGCACAATTACAGCTCAACACAGCCTCAACCTCCTGGGCTCAAGTGATCCTTCTACCTTAGCCCCACTTCTGGGTATTTTTTAAATTTTTATTTTTTGTGGAAATGAGGTCTCACTGTGTTGTCCAGGCTGGTCTCAAACTCCTGGGCTTAAGTAGTCCTCTCGTCTCAGCCTCACGCACTGCTGGGATTACAGGTGTGAGCCACCATGTCTGGCCCTGTTTGTAGTTTTTACTGGTTGGACCAAGAAAATGGTCAAGTGACAGCAGTTACTAGTAATCCAGTGGTTTTTCTAAGGGAAGACCCAACAATACAGAGAACATGCTCCCAGGGCTCCACCTTTTAAAAATATGAGCAATGCTGCAACACACTGCTTCAGATTTCCACGGTGGTATGTTTGTTGATGACACATTTTAATTAAAAGTCAGCTAAAAAGTCTGTCTTGGCCAGGCGCGGTGGCTCAGCCTGTAATCCCAGCACTTTGGGAGGCCGAGGCAAGACGATTGCCTGAGCCCGGGGTTTGAGACCAGCCTGGGCAACTTGGCGAGACCTCATCTTTACAATAAATCACAAAAACTAGTCAGGTGTGGTGGTGTGCATCTATAGTTCCAGCTGCTTGGAAGGCTGAGGTGGAAGAATCGCAGGTACGGTGGCCATGAGCGTGCCACTGCACTCCAGCCTGGGCGACAAGAGTGAGACTCCAGCTGGGCTCGGTGGCTCAGCCTGTAATCCCGCGCTTGGGGGGGCTGAGGTGAGTGGATTGCCTGAGCCCGCGGGTTCGAGACCCGTCTGGGCAACTTGGCGAGACCTCATCTCTGCAATAAATCAAACAATCAGCTGGGCATGGTAGCACGTGCCTGTAATTCCGGCTACTCGGAAGGCTGAGGCGGAAGGATCGCGGAGTCCAGTGGGTCGAGGCTGCAGTGGCCAGGAGCGGCCACTGCACTCTAGTCTGGGCAACAGAGTGAGACTCCAACTGAAAAAAAAAAAAAAAAAAAAGAGTGAGACTCCAACTCAAAAAAAAAAAAATGTCTTTGCCTCTCATTTCTGATTCATGGTATTGTGCTGAGGGTGAAGGTGAACAATTCTTTGGTGTCTTTTGGTTACATTTTGGGAGTCAGAGTGATTTCAGTCACTAGGGGTGGGCTCTAATTAGTAAGAACTGGAAGCAGGAAACAGACCTTAAGGGTGTGCCGTGAAGCGCCCGTAGTTTGAAGGGTCTCTCCCTCCATAAGTTCACTCCCTGTCCTGAGATCTGATCACAAATATCCATGCTCCCTGTAACAGTGACATCTGGTGGCCCTGGGGTGATAGGACAGCAGTTGGGTGGCTGATGTGTGGATTTTGATGAGATGACCTTATTCTTCACAATAAAGCAGTTGCCGGTCATCCTGGGAGCCACCCCCATTTCTCCAGAAGGCTCCCCTTCCAGTGACTCCCTCCCTCGGGACCCCTACCCTCAGCCCTTCTGGCTCCAGAAACTTCAGGGCAGCTCCTGCTTCCTCTGGGCACCCTCCTCTCGGCCCTGGAGGCTGCTGCATGGCAGGCAGGCTATTGATAGCTGCCTTGGGAGGAAGAAGTGAACTGAGCCCATTTTGTCTGTGTCTGCGGCCATGTGAGGCCAGGGCTGGCCTGGATTCTGGTGCTGGAAGCCAGTGATTTACTGCCTCCCTGGGCAGCAGGTGGTCAGGGTATTTTTAGTATCTGGGGGAAAAGGTTTGGGAAGGGGTGGGGGCAGTGGTGAGGCCTGAGGGAGTCCACTCTTCAACAGTTCCTGTTCAAAGGCTCCAGATGGTGGCTCTCGACCCTAGCCTCCTCTGGGCCATCTGGCTCTTGGTACAGGGGTACCTGCTTAAACTTTAAAAAATCATGTCTATGTCTTGCCTCTGTCTGCCTTTTTCCTTTTCCTGGTCAGCTTGTAAACATGAGTTAGGGAAAGTGATCACTTTGCGATGCCAAGTTCTTGAGCGCCTGGAAAGGACTGGATATTATTAGTTCCCTCGTGTGTATAGCCACTCTACTTCAAAGCACTTTTCTGTTCATTGTATCTGATTCTCTCAATAATCCTGTGAGCCCCATGGACAGGGATTATCTCATCTTGCTTCCAAGGAAGTCAGAACCTGGCAACCAAAGGTGGGCAGTTTGCCCAACGCCGTGGGCACAAGTGGCAGAATCCGAAGCCAGGCTGCCGGTGAGGGGCAGAGCGGGGCCCGGAGCCCAGGCAATGCCACTAGGTAGGGCCAGGTGAGCCCTGCCTCTCGCCTAGAGAACCCTCGGCAAGATGTGTAACCTCCCTCGTCCCTGGCCTCCTCAACTGAAGACTGCCACTCCTAATGCTTACCACATATGCTTGCAAGGGTGATCACGTGTTAAACACTCCATGAGCTGTTCTTGTCTGTTTCAGCTCACACTTTACTTGGCTTTGAGTCAGCCCACAGTACGGGGCCTAAATATATGACAGTCTCAGAGCTGACTGTAAGACAAGCCAGGTTGCTCAGGGCTAGAGCAGAACAACTGGCTGAAACCTGGGGCTTCTGAGCAGGGCACATCAGAGAGAATAAAACGTAGAAAATTAAACAACCTGTGCACCCAGAAGCTTGGTCAGTCAGACAACCCGAGACTAGATTTGAGTTCCTTTCACACTGGAATTACTTGGTGGCGTACATGCTTCTGCGATTCCTTCACCTGATATCCCTTTATTTCCTTTCTAAGGGGTCGTCCTGCCTATGCTGCAGGGAAGAGGGCATTTCATCAGCCCCTGGATGGAATGATATCAGCCCAGGGAACCCGTACTAGAGACCTGGAGAAATTGGAGAGATGCAGTGACTGAGCCCCCTACAGTGTGAGTGGGGGATGGACTATGATCATAAGTTGGCACCTCCTGTGTTTTACCCAAACCATCTGGGTTGGACCTTGAGGGTCCTTTCCCCACAGCAGCTGTCCTGACCATTTCCAGAGCCTGACCAAGGGCTGCTACTGGAGCCTCGGGACATCAGGATGATGGAGAGGGGCTGCCGTAGGTTTGATCTTGGATTTGCGTGGGTCTGTCAACATGCTACAGATGTGTGTCCACTGAGTCCTTGCCTCCCTGCTGGGTGCTCACACATCTTAAAACTGGGTCTCTGAATATCTGTTTTATTAGCACTTGTTTCCCATGGGAACAGAGCCTGTCTCAAACCTCAGGTCATCTGCCTGTTGGCCCTACAGTCCTAATTAGACCCAGCTACCCAGTGGAAAGAAGCTTGGTGGTGGTGGCATCCCTGACTGATGCCCACTCCCTTTGGAAAGTGTCGTCAGTAGTTCTCTACTCTCAGCATTTTATGTGTAGAAAGGGATCCGTGATGATCAATGTGCTATCTCATACCCTGCCTTAGAGACTGGCCATTCCCATCCTATTAAGGGCTCTGAGAAGTCCTGCAGTGAAGAAACGTGTTGAATGTCATTGAACCCAGCATTACCCAAGTATGTTGGCCCATGGAATCCTCCTTCCAAGTTAACGGCCCTTCCGATCCTTCAGCACTAGTGTTTCACAGAACCCACCTTGGAAAGCAAGGCCCAAACTAGGCCACAGCCACCTTAAGACAGCTGTAAGCTGCCTTGACCCATGGCTGCACTCCACCTAGATGGCATCTCTTTGGACACTGACCCCTGCTGAATTGGAACCTGAGCTCTTCTCATGAGCCAGCCCAGCCTGGGCCATTTCCCAACCCTAATCCCACTCATTCCTGGCTTTCTTTCATTCCCTACCAGTGTACCTGGGACAGTAGGATTCCCATATGTTTTCAATCTGCCACATCTTTGTTGTTCCCCTTCAGGTCAACACCCATAGGGTGCAGCTTGCCTTGAGGCAGGAGGCCCATTGGACAGCAATCTCTTTGCTTCTTGGAAAATAAGAGTTTAACTCTCGCTAGGTGTGGTGGCTCATACCAGTAATTCCAACATTTTGGGAGGCTGAGGCAAGAGAATAACTTGAACCTAGGAGTTCAAGACCAGCCTGGGTAACAGCAAGACCTCATCTCTACAAAAAAAAAAAAAAAAAAAATTAGCCAGGCCTGGTGGTATTTTTCTAAAGCCTAGCTACTCGGGAGACTGAGGGGGAAGGATCACTTGAGCCCAAGAGTTCAAGGCTGCAGTGAGCCATGATCACACCACTGCACTCCAGCCTGAACAACAGAGCCAGACCCTGTCTCAAAATAAAATTAAAGGCCGGGCGTGGTGGCTCAAGTCTATAATCCTAGCACTTTGGGAGGCCAAGGCAAGAGTATTGCCTGAGCCCGCAGGTTGAAGACCAGCCTGGACAACATGGTGAGACCTCGTCTGTACAATAAATCAAAAAATTAGCCGGGCGTGGTAGCACGTGCCTGTAGTTCCAGCTACTTGGAAGGCTGAGGCGGAAGGATCACCGGAGCCCAGCAGGTCAAGGCTGCTGTGGCTGTAAGGGTGGCACTGCGCTCCAGCCTGGGTGACAGAGTGATACTCCGACTCAAAATATTAGATTAAATTAAAGCCAGGCATGGCGGCTAATGTCTATAATCCTAGCACTTTGGGAAGTGGAGGTGAGAGGATTGCCTGAGCTCAGGAGTCTGAGACCAGCCTGAGCAACATGGTGAGACCTCGCCCCTACGATAAATCAAAAAATTAGCCGGGCATGGTGGCGTGTACCTGTAGTTCCAGCTACTTGGAAGGCTGAGATGAAAGGATTGCCTGAGCGCAGCAGGTCGAGGCTGTGGTGGCTGTGAGCATACCACTGTACTCCAGCCTGGGTGACAGAGTGAGACTCCGACTCAAAATAAATAAATAATAAAATAAACTTAACTCTCATCCTCCATGCTCCACCCACACACATATTTCCCTTCTCCCCTCCATCCAATATAAATATTTTGTTTGAATGAGTATTTATTATTTACACTGTCATGACTGTGCAAAAATTGTTCACAACTGAGCCATTTAGGATAGTATAATTACATTTTCTTTCAAGGCAACTTTTTATTTTCCCAGGAGTTGATCATTGCTTCCCCTTGTCCCCTTGTTTGTTTGTTTGCTTGTTTTTTCTACATTCTTACCAATAATTCAACCTCAAACACAAAACTGAAAATTTCACTGATAAAATCACATAGATAGGTAAGTGGTTGTTGTTTTTGGTTGGCTGGTTGGTTGGTTTGCAACATCCTTCTCGGAACCATGAGCCCTCTTTCTCCCATCTCTCCTGGTTGCTCTGGAGGCCTCCACACAGCCATTGTTCTGGAAATTCCTTTGCTTCCCTCAAGTTGAATTCCATGTTGCCTGGATGCCATGTCTTCAACTTGGCTTATTCCTTTGGGGGAAGCATAACTACAAGTAGCCTCCTAATTAAGGGTGCATGAGCCTTGGCATGTCTGAGAAATATCACTATGCTCAGAACTGATTTATAATTTGAGCATACAGTTCTAGGCTGGAAATAATTTTCCCTCAAAACGTTTTTTTTTTTTTTACTTTTTATTTTGAAATAATCTTAGAATTACAGAAAAGCTTCAAAAGCAGTACAGAGTTCTATTTAGTGCCTTTACCCAGTTTGTGTTTTTTGTTTTGTTCTGTTTCGTTTTTGAGTCTGGCATCTCACTCTGTTGCCTTGGCTGGAGAGCAGTGGCACAATCATGGGTCACTACAGCCTTGAATTCCTAAGCTTAAGTGATCCTCCCCTCTCAGCCTCCTGCCACCATGCTCAGCTCTGTTTTTGATTGTTTGTTTGTTTGTAGAGACAGGTCTTGCCACGTTGCCTAGGCAACCCTCCTACCTTGGCCTCCCAAAGTGCTGGGATTACAGGCTGAGCCACCAAGCCCAGCCTAGTCAAGTCTTTAGAGCTCACTTCCAGTTTATAGGATTTACAAGGGACAGAGAGACAAGTTAAATGTCAGTACAAATAAACAAATCAAATGTGAGATTCTCCTTCTGTCATATGACCTGGACTCCTCAAAAAGCCAACATTGCTGAGCACGGTGGCTCACACCTGTATTCCCAGCACTTTGGGAGGCCGAGCCTGGGAGTTTGAGACCCACCTGGGCAACATAACAAGACCTAGTCTCTACAAAAATAAAAATAAAATAAAAAATTAGCAGATGTGATAGTGCATGCCTGCAGTCCCAGCTACTAGGGAGACTAAGGCAGAAGGATCTCCTGAGCCCAGGAAGTCAAGGCTATGGTAAGCCATGATCGTGCCACTACACTTCAGCCTGGGTGATAGAGTGAAACCCTGACTTAAACAAAAAAAATTTTAGCTGGGTGTGGTGGCGGGTGCCTGTATTTCCAGCTACTTAGAAGGCTGAGGCAGAAGGATCACCTTAGCCCAGCAGGTCAAGGCTGTAGTGGCCATGAGCGTGCCACTTCACTCCAGCCTGGGTGACGAAGTGAGATTCCAACTCAAAAAAAAAAAATTTAAACAACATGGGAAAACAAGAGTACTGTTGGATGGAGGAGAATAAAGAGACACTAGCTAAATGAAGTGTGTAAACACAAAAAAGACATTCTAGATACAATGGGGAAGATTGGGATATGACACTAGGAAATTCTGTTAAATTTTCTTAGGTATGATCATGGATTTACAGCTACGTGTGATAATGTCTTTGTTCTTTGAAGATGGAGACTAAAACATGTAGGGATGAAATATTATAATGTCTACAACTCATTTTCAAATGGCTCAGAAAAACGACAGACATAAGAAAATGGCTGCCCTTTAGCTGAGATTATTTCATTAAATTACTCCATTTTGGCTTTACATCCTTTCAATAACCCACACATATATCTAAAGGCAAAGCAAATATGGTAAGATGTGAACAATTGGAGAACATAGGAGGTGGGCATGTGGGTGTTCACTGTACTGGGGTTTTTTTTTTTCTGTTTTTCTGCGTGTTTACATTTTTTCATAATAAAAATGTAGGCAAAAAGAGGAAGGTACCCAAAAGCTGAGAGAAAGTCATGTGAGCCTGTGCGGTGTCTTTTCCCCAGCAGGTCTGAATTCCTAGAAAAAGCTCCCAAGTCCCGTCTGAGGTTTGTAGACCTCAGTGGGAGCTGAAAGAGAGAAGCACAGCCCCGCCAGTCAATTCACACTTTCACTCAATTCTCCTGTTTCCATGGATGTCTCATGCCATCCGCAGAAGGGAAACTCATGGACTTCTGAGGGGCGGTTGCCTGCCTGAGAAAAATGGGGAGGGAGTCTGAGGGTTTCTCTTCTTACAGACTTTCCACTCATTCTCTTTCCAGGTCCACTTGGTGCCCCCTGATAGTCCCAGTCCTTGCTTGTCACCATGAGGCTGCGTGAAGCCAGTGTGATCTCTGGCACCAGGCATACCTCTGCAAAGGTTCACATCCTGCTGTGTGACCTGGGGCAAGTTATTTAAGCTTTCTGTGCTACATCTCCAAAATGAGGTCCAAATCCTTCTAGCATTTTAGGAGATTAGACACGTTAGTATACCGTCAACCCTTAGAGCTACACACACACACACACACACACACACACACACACCTTCAACCCTTAGAGCTACACACACACACACACACACACACACACACACACCACCCTCCAGCAGACTTAGGTTTCTGCTTTCTCTGGTCTGTGACGTCACTTGCCATCTTTCATAATTGTATTGCTTTCTCAAGTCCGCTGCTCGCTCGTCCGCTTCTGCTTTCTTTGCTCTTGGGGGTTTTGGCTTTTTTTTTTTTTTTTTTTTTTGAGTCGGAGCCTCACTCTGTCGCCCCAGGCTGGAGTGCAGTGGCAGGCTCTCAGCCACCACAGCCTCCACCTGCTGGGCTCAGGCGATCCTTCCACCTCAGACTTCCAAGTAACTGGGACTACAGGTGCACATCATCACACCCAGCTAATTTTTGTATTTACTGTAGAGTTGAGGTCTCACCAAGTTGCCCAGGCTGGTCTTGAACCCCTGGACTCAGGCAATCCTCTCACCTCTGCCTCCCAAAGTGCTGGGATTACAGGCTTGAGCCACTGTACCTGGCTTAGCTTTTTTTTTTTTAATCCCTTTTTTAAAAACCTCTGATGAGGTTTGGTAAGATAGTACAGTTAAATATATATGCGTTTCACGAGTGTGGACATTTCTTTCTCTCTGTGTCCCTCCTAAAGAACCCCTCCAGGTAGAGAATTCATCCTGTTGCAGCCTGAACTCCCGGGGTGTTGAAGGCAAAGTCTGGGGAGCAAATGTTCTTACTTCTGGGTTAGGTCTGGAGCCAGCTCCGGACGTTAACCTGAGTCATCACTGACTGGGAGGAAGGAAGGGCCTATGGCGGTGTTACCCCAAGCTTGTGTAAGAACCTACGCTGGGTCAGAACAAAACAACCCGCAGGCTTCTGCACCCACTGCCTAGGGCTGTTGATTCCAATCATCTGACTGTCCTGGAAAACATGATCCTAGTTTTTAAATGGTAGAAGGGCTTTGCAAGTGACTTGCTTGAAGAGTTTGGAATGCTGGTTTAAGAGTGAATTCCCTCCTCGCTGGGATTTGGCCCGTGGATTTCTTTTTCTTTTTCTTTTTTTTGAGTTGAAATCTCAACTCTGTTGCCCAAGCTGGAGTGCAGTGGCATGCTCATGGCCACCGCAGCCTCAACCTGCTGGGCTCAGGTGATCCTTCTGCCTCAGCCTTCCAAGTAGCTGGAACTACAGGCATGCACCACCACACCTAGCTAATTTTTTGATTTACTGTAGAGATGAGGTGTCGCCAAGTTGCCCAGGCTGGTCTCGAACCTGTGGGCTCAGGCAATTCTCTCACCTCCGCCTCCCAAAGTGCCGGGATTATAGGTGTGAGCCACCACGCCCAACTTCTTTTTCTTTTTCTTTTTTTGAGTCAGGGTCTCACTCTGTCACCCAGGCTGGAGTGCAGTGGCACCATCACAACTCACCACCACAGCCTCAACCTCCTAGACTCAGGCAATCCTTCCCACTCAACCTCCCCAGTAGCTGGGACTACATGTGCACACTACTACCCCTAGCTAATTTTTTGACTTTATTTGTAGAGATGGGGTCTCACTATGTTGCCCAGGCTGGTCTCAAATTTCTGGGTTCAAGCAATCCTCCCATCTCCGCCTCCCAAAGTGCTGGGATGATAGGCATGAGCTACCGTGCCCAGCCAGGCCCATGGAATTTTGTGATTGAGGGTTCTTTTTCTGCCTGGGTCATGATGAGTGATGCTGTCCTGGACCTGGAGAAGACTCACTCATTCCTAGTGTAGGATATAACTGAGGAACACATGGCTTCTCCATGTAAAGGCTGAAACTACCTTCAGGCTGGTTATTCCCCAACATCAGCGCTCTCATGAGCTGTCCTACAGAGCTGCCAATTTTCCATCTGCCATTCCCCACCCCACCCTGGATCCATTCTCTGACTTGCCTACCCTGCTTCATGCCCTGGGAGGCCAATCTCTCATGGAGAGACTTGGCTGATGTCAGAGGAAGGAGAAGCCAGGTTTTCCCTTCCTACCCACTCCCCGACCTAAAGGGGTGCTCCTGAGCCAGCGATCTAGTTCTGTGACTTTGCAACTGGGGCGACATTTTTGAAGTGCCTGGAAAAGGCGGCAGTCCCACACAGAGGATGTCTTGGCTGTGTGAATGTTGACACCTGTGTGGCCCAAATTCATTAGGTTCTGCTGCGTCTGCCCAGATTTCTTTCAGCTCTTTTCAACGTTTAGCTTTGCTGCCTTACTAAAACGTCTCCTGGGCTTGAGAATTTATTCACATTATAGTGTGATTGACTATCTTTGCTTTCCTTCTCCTAGGGATATTTTCTTTTAAAAACTAAAGTTAGCCGGGCTCGGTGACTCAGCCTGTAATCCCGCGCCTTGGGATGCTGAGGTGAGTGGATTGCCCGAGCCCGCGGGTTCGAGACCCGCCTGGGCAGGCGAAACCTCATCTCTACAATAAATCAAAAAAATTAGCTGGGCGTGGTAGCGCGCGCCTGTCTTTCCGGCTACTCGGAAGGCTGAGGCGGAAGGATCGCCGGAGCCCAGCAGGTCTAGGCTGCGGTGGCCGGGAACGGCCACTGCACTCCAGTCTGGGCGATCGAGTGGGACTCCAACTCAAAAAAAAACAACAACGACAGTTCTCGCTGGGTGCGGTGGCTCACACCTGTAATCCTAGCACTTTGAGAGGCAGAGGTGAGAAGATTGCCTGAGCCCAGGGGTTCGAGATCAGCATGGGCAACTAGTCTCTGCAATAAATAAATAAACAAATAATTAGCCAGGAGTGGTGGCACGCACCTGTGGTTCCAGCTACTTGGAAGGATCGCCTGAGCCCAGCAGGTTGAGGCTGCAGTGGCCATGAGTGTCTAGAGTTTCAGAGAGGAGCCAAGTATGGGATTCAGTCCTCAGTCTGAAGAATTTTTATAACCCCAGGGAATCTTTATATACCAGTCTTTCTATTCTTTTTTCTTTTTCTTTCTTTTTTTTTTTCTTGAGTTGGAGTCTCACTCCATCGCTTAAGCTGGAGTGCCATGACACACTCATGGCCACCCCAACGTTGACCTGCTGGACTCTGGCAATCCTTCTGCCTCAGCCTTCCAAGTAGCCAGAACTACAGGCGCGCGCTACCACACCCAGCTAATT
>CAUYQG010077826.1:0-14863 GCA_963574415.1 Tarsius wallacei | reverse complement strand
GAGTTGGAGTCTCACTCTGTCGCCCAGACTGGAGTGCAGTGGCCGGCCGCCTCTACCTGCTGGGCTCCAGCAATCCTTCCGCCTCAGCCTTCCAAGTAGCTGGAACTACAGGCGCGTGCTACCATGCCTGGCTAATTTTTTGATTTATTGTAGAGATGAGGTCTCACCAAGTTGCCCAGGCGGGTCTCAAACCCGCGGGCTCAGGCAGTCCACTCACCTCAGCCTCCCAAAGCACGGGATTACAGGCTGAGCCACCGAGCCTGGCTCCTTGTCTTTTCTATCTTCTAGAGAATGCCTGCATTTCTTGGCCCATGATCCTAAAGTACTCTGATCCCTACTTTTATCATCCTGTTTTTTCTGACTGACTCTCCTGCCTATCTCTTATAAGGACCCTATTAGTAAGGTAATCATAGGGGTCCTTATAAGAGACCTTAATCACATCTGCAGTCTCTTGTCATGTAAGGTAACATAGCTCCAGGCACCAGAGGTTAGGACATGGACAGATTTGGGGACTCATTATTTAGTCTACCACATCTGTACATTAATGTTTATTGGGGAGCCATTCGTCATTTATAAACAAGAATGTTTTTATAGATGTTTTGGGGCATTCATAATTGCCCCAAACTGGAAACAACCTAAATGCCATTCATTGGGTGAATGTATAAACAAACACAGTCACACATCTCAACATTTCACATCCCAGCAGTACTCCACAATGAATAAGACTCTTAATATACACAACCGCTCAGATGAATCTCAAAGCTGTCATGCTGCATGAAAGAAACCATTTTCAAAACATTACATACTGTACGATTCCATTTATATGCCATTCCTAAAAGATGAAACCATAGTAAAGGAGAACATATCAGTTGTTGCTAAAAAGTATGGATGGGATGTGGAGATGAATATAAAGGCGAGGCACAAGGAAGTTTTGGGGGGTGATAGAACTGTTCTGCATGTAGGTGATGGTTACATGCCTCTATCCATGTGTCAGAATTTATAGACCTGCACAATAAAAGAGTAAATTTTAATGCACATTAAGCTGATAGGGCCATCATAAAAAGTACCACAGACAGGGTGACTTAAACAACAACAATTTGTTTTCTCATGGTTCTGGATACTATCATTCCAAAATCAAGATGTCATCAGGCTTGATTTACCCCAATGTTACTCTCCTTGGTCTGTATCCTTCTTGCTATGTCCTCACATGGTCTTTTCTCTGTAGTGCATCCCTGGTAGTCTGTCTCTCTTCTTATGAAGACATCAGCAAGCTGGATTAGGGTACCACTCTTACAATCTCATTTAAACTTAGCACCTCCCTAAAGGCACTGTCTATACACACAGTCATATTGGGGGTTGGGAGATGTGGGAAACAATTCAATTCATAACATAATTTTCAATAAAGTTTTCTAAAAAAAAGTGAAACAAATTTTAATAATATATTTTATTTAATCTAGCATACCTAAAATATTTTTATTTTATTTCAGACTGCTTGAGAGTTGGTGGCGTAGCCTGTGCAGCTCAGGGGATGAAGACCTGTGTTGTCCAATACAGTAGCCACTGGCCACGTCTGGCCGTTGAGCACTTGAAATGTGGCTTGCTCAAATGGAGATGTGCTATAAGCATGAACTACACACTAGATTCCAAACAGACAGAGTGAAAAAAAAATGAAATATATCACATTAGAATGTTTGTATTTGTCATGCATTGAGTAAGAGGCCCACACACAGGGAGGTAGTACATACCATGGCCAAAGTGGTCAAGCACGCTCTACCTATTGTCGTCCTCATTAGGTAAGAGAAAGTCCAATAGGTCTACACCCCCCCTCTCATCCAGGTTCAGGTGTTCTGCAGCTGGGCAGCGTGGTACCTATGGGAAGTAGTAGGTAGGAAAGTTCGTAAAGGCTGCAATGAACGATACTGACTGAATGGTAATTGTAGGGCCAGGTAGACCAGCTGTAGTTAGAATGGGAAGTTGACAGCAGAGAGCAAAAGCCAAGTCTCATGGCTGGGGTTCAATGGCAAGATTCCAGGACTCCAGAATGAAAAGTGAAAATCAAGGGCAGGACAAGGTCCCCAGCGTGAAGGATCTCAAAACCTGGGCAAGGTTTCAAGCCTTGGGAGTAGGAGTCATGGTATGGGCTTTGTCTTTGCAGGAAGGAACAGCCACCACAAATGTGTTCTGAATCTGCTCTCTGAGCCAAGGCCTAGGCAGGGGTGAGGTGTTGGAACAACTGACTATCATGGCCCCTGCCATTGTCAAAAGGTAGAAGTGAACCAGAAGCCACAGAGACTTGGAGCTGAGTCACCAGATGGAGTACAGGTCTGTAAACAACCACTGAGATCAGAATTGACCTGGGACATGTACCTAGCCTGAGTCTGCAGGTAGAAAGAAGCCAGGTAATGCCAGCAGTGGGAAAAGAGAGGCAAGGCACAGGAAGGAGGCACATTTGCACTGCAGTTTCACCAACTTCTGGCCTCTCGGGGCCCAGGGGTCTTGTCCTTTCCCCATGTGTTTCAAAAGGGAGAAAGGAAGAGGGGGTTTTGCGCAGAATTCCAGTCTGTTACAGTGGTGCAGGGCTGACTGTAGTGGTAGGATGCGGGCACTGTGGAGGCAGAGGAGGGGTGGTCTTGGGGCTTAGGGGGCCTTCCCAATAGGCCTGACATCGATGTACCACGGGTGCTATGTCCCATTCTCCCAGGAATGCCAGGCATTTCCCAATGGCAGAAGGAAATAGTAAAAGGAAACTCTTTTGATCTGAAAACATAGGAAATCTGCTCTCTTGATAAAGGAAAAGGGTGAAAGTAACCATTTAAGAAAAATATCAACTTTATTAAAATACAAACAAGTCGGGCTCGGTGGCTCAGCCTGTAATCCCGTGCCTTGGGAGGCTGAGGTGAGTGGATTGCCTGAGCCCGCGGGTTCGAGACCCGCCTGGGCAAATGGGCGAGACCTCCTCTCTACAATAAATCAAAAATTAGCCGGGCGTGGTCGCGCGCGTCTGTAGTTCCAGCTACTTGGAAGGCTGAGGCAGAAGGATTGCCGGAGCCCAGCAGGTGGAGGCTGCGGTGGCCGGGAGAGGCCACTGCACTCCAGTCTGGGCGACAGAGTGAGACTCCAACTCAAAAAAAAAAAAAAAAAGACAAACAACCCCGTCCCCAAACCCAGAACGCTAAGTAGCGTGTGTGGAACAAACAGACTGGCACTGGCTCATTTTCTTTCTGAAGATCAAATCCTCGAGTCCCGCCTCCCTTTGGAGATCTGGAGCCTGGGATTTGGGGCAAGAGGGCTCCTCCCTGGCAGCCAGAGGGAACGGAATCTCACCGACAGGGACTGGAGGAGGATTGCTGCTGCCCATGGAAACTCTAGAGACTCATCTGTGGCTGCCGGGGGATGTTAGACCACGGCCCAGCGTCTCCGCACCACCCCCAGCCTCGTGCAAAAGCACTTTCATCTTTCATCTCTCAGCTGGAGTTGTATGATTATCCAGCCTGCCAGCCTGGCGCTCCTTTCCCAAGCTGACCCAAGTGCCTCCACGGAGACCTGGGAGGGTCGCAGGCATCTCTTTCTTCACTTCCTTTGGAGTTATTTCCTGCCTGCGCTCAACTGCCTTCTCCTTGGATTTGTTACATTTTCTATTTCTTTGAGTTTATAAATCTCTTAATAGAAAACAACTACCAGTAGCTGTGAGCTTGACATCACTAAAAATGCATCAGGGTCCTGTGGATACAGATGATTCTTCTATTGATAGTGACAATAAAATGAAATTTAAGCAGTGAATTTCCAAAAACCTGAAAAGACTTTGCATATAGTCAATCACTTACTCCCATGCAATAACCTAGTAAGAAAAGAAGGACCTTCCTTCCTTCCTTCCTTCCTTCCTTCTTCTCTTCCTACTTAATCAGAAAAAAGCCAAACATTTTTCTATATATGAACGCAATAAAGCATAAAACATGAGTTATTTCCTGAAGTCATCTACTAGTTAAAGGTAAATGAGTATGGTTGAAACAAACAAACAAACAAAAAAACTGGTCCTGTTGGTTCTATGATATCAAATAGAGTGCCACAGTTTACAAATTCAGATATGAGACCTTATTGATCTAGTAAGCTAACATGGTCCAGGCAGGCAGATTAGGCAGCCAGGAGCCTGATAAACACCTAGACCACTGAATGAGGCCGGGGAAAGGGATCTGACAGTGGAGTCAGATGCTGGGTGTGTCTCAATGAATCAGGAATAATGACCCAAATGCATATGTCATGTCCCAAATGTATATGACAATTTCTGAAGTGGTGGACAATAGGAGAGTGTGAGGTCAAGAATTTAGCAGGTGGCAGAGCATGGGGACAGGAAATCTTGGAATCTGCTCTATAGGCTGAAAGCAGACATTAGTTGGGAATGACATCAATGGTCTACCAGCCTAGGCCACTGTTCTTGGGTTCAGGGATCAGGGCCCTATCTCAGAAGGAGACTAGGAAGGCCAAGCAAGTTATAAGCTCAAAGTCCATCAGAAGACAAGTAGACTGCACAAAGTAACCATCAGAAGTTTGAAGAACTGGGTCAAGGCAAAAGAAGCAGCCTCAAGGGAAAGGCCAATCAATATAAGCAGGAAAAAGAGATACAAGTTGTAGACTGCCTGGGTACGGACAACCTTCAACTTCATCTGAGTCATGAGAAATCCTTCACCCCTTTGTGTTACGAAAAACAAAGGCCTCCCTGTTCTCCATATTTTGAGTTAACACCCACCTCCACCTTTTCTCAGTGACTATGACTTCCTTGTGCCTCTGCCTCTATTAAACCCCAGACCTGTTTCCTTTTCTTTGAGATTTGGTTCTGTTGTGGTTGAGAACATGCTACCCCAAAATATGCCACCTAGGCATTTAAGAATACAGCAGAAGCAAGGTCACTCTCACCTTCCCTCCTTCTCCTTGAAGCAGGTTATAAGATGTTCATTTGAGAGGTACTTTCCCTAAACCCCGGAGGAAAGAAGCCGAAGACCCAGAAATGCAAAAGGAATCCGAAAAAACAGACCTTGCTAAGTTCCACCCAGTTTATTACTATTAGACCATACTTCCCTTGTCCAATTATATTTCTCCATGACTAGCCACACTTCATCAAACCTAAACATAAAAATATACAAGTTTACTTGTTTACCTGGGTCTTTGTGAAGGCTCTTGTGTCACATAAAACTTACATTGAATAAATTTATATGTCTTTCTGTTGTTTTGCTATAGGGGCCACAGCCAAGAACCCAAGATGGGAAGGAAAGATATTTCTTGTTATTTATTGTTCTCCTGAAAACACATTCTCCCACAAAATCTTTTCCTCAGGTGCATTTGTCTTTCACAGAACCTGTATCAAGTTTCAGGTAAGTCTAGAAACCCAGAGTGGACAGGAATAACAAGTAAGCCGGTCTAAAACTTGGCTCTGGAGCACCTAGATTCTGGAGCTGATGAGGTGACTGTCCTAAGTCCCAATAAGTGAAGACCTGAGTTTTTGATCTGCTTCCTGCAGCAGTCAGGATTTGCTTAGGAACTGGAGTAAGGCTGAGCATAGCTCTGTGGCTCTCAAACTTAAGCATGCATTCCAGGCACCTGGAAGACTTGTTAAAACACAGATTCTGAGTTTCCAATTCAGTGGGTCCAGGGTAGGGCCTGAGAATTTGCATTTCCACCAAGTGCCCAAGTGATACTGATTCTGCTGGTCCAGAGACCACACTTGGAGAATCCCTTGAATAATGAATACTGGTAGATCCATTTGTGAAAACTCACAGAAGACACAGGTAAAGAAAATGGAGCTAATGAACAGCAAAATGAGAATGCCTGTGACATCCACTTCACAGGATTATTGTAAGGCTCATAGGCATAGCTAATGCACTTGTACATACACACGATATATCAAATGCTATACACATATAAAGTATTTTTATTATTACCTTCAAAACCTGGGGTTCTCTTGAATACCTCCACACTACAGTCCTTAATTTTGAAGGATCGGGTAATATTTCTCTATGTAAATCTTTGAGTTTAGGAAATGCCAGCCAGGAAAGAAGCAGTTGGCATTTAGGATGAATAAAAAATATATTTCATGGTGGGAATAGATGAAGCACCTGATCCTCTCTCAGTTTCTAGTAAGTTTTAAGAAACTTCTGTGACACATTTAGAGATATAAACCATATTTGAGATTTCCAGATTTATGATTTAAGTGTACAGTATCGGATATGTTGAGTTTTATGCTCATGCAGAATGGCAGCCAGTCATCACTGCCCTCCTTGGAATACTTCACATTCTCCAAGTCCTGGTTGGTGCATGCTTATTGGGCTTCGATGTTTCTAGCTCTGTTCTGAAGGTGTGGCTGTTGATGTATTCTACTTCCAGCCTTGGCATCTCTTCCTACTCCTGCCACCAGTTCAAGCATCTTTTGGAGAAAGCCCTGCCAATAGCTTTTCTTTAACTGCTGCCTACTCAGAGGTAGACACTGCCCCTGTACCTTTCAGATGCAACTTCTTGAGAATCTGGCTCTTCTTTCCTTTTCCCCCGCCCTCTCTCCCAAGAATAAATAACCAGGTCATAGCTGCCCATTTCTTTCTTAGGGCTCAAATTGTGTTAAGCCCATTAGAAAATGGGAGACAACCTAAATACTTCAAAACTTTCAAGAAAAGATAGCGAGTGCCATAACTTTTGAAGCCTCTATCTAATGTGGATATTATTTCTCCACATTACTAGCTAGGCTCCCAGCACTCTGCTCCCTTAAAGCTTCTTCATAAAAGTTTTAAGTTATTTCTATATAGACTTCGTGTTGTACAGTAATGGGAATTTCCCCCTCCTTGGTAACACCTGGAACAGAGTGGCCCTATGCTAACATCGGCCCTCAATCTCTTCAATCTCAACTCTGGGAACATTGCCTTTTAAGACAAGGAAAGAGAAGAAGGCTTGTCAGATACCTTTGTCCAGGAAACACAGACACTGGTCAAGTAGTGGTTTACCAACCCCAATCATTCTAGAGTGAAGAAACACTGGATAATCTTCTCCAACCTTGGGTTGTCAGATTAGATGAGCACCTCCTTCTCTCCCTTATCTCCACTATCAAATATAGAATCTGCAGATGAGAAACAGAGTCATTTTCTTTGTTTCAAGAGGCCCTGCTGAGCTCACATTTCCTCTGATGAGAACAGCGTTGCTGACAAAGATTTGCATCAGTGACGTGGGTAGATTGTAGGCTCGTAAAAATCATCTTTTGGTCAATGACTAGTCCAGAAGTCAACCCTTTGTTAAATTTTAGATGCATTAACATTACTTAACTAGTATGGTCATACATAAGTAACAACATCTTTAAGCCTCAGTTCTCAAGCACAGAAATTAAGAGACTAAGCTATATGATGTAAAATATGTGTATACAATTATTTTGTTTCTACAGAATTTTCCTATTAAAATGCATAAACTTGGGTTCCATATCACTGATCTTAGGCTCAGTTTCAGTTTTTTTGAAAGCTATAATTGTTAATTCATGAAAGGGGGCTCATGCATGCATAGTAAGCAAACATACGTGTTACATACATTCAATGTTCACTTTGGGATAGAGACTTCACATTTGATGCATTAAAATTAGTCTCTATATGTCAAAAGGTGAAATAGAGGACACAGAGACATCCTATGTAGCCTCTGTAAACCAGCCAGAACCAGTCCATGGTAAGTGATCAAAAATTAGGAAGGACCAAGTGTTGTGAAACTGGTCAGCTGCCGTGTTGAAACCACAAGAAGAGAGGAACATCCGACTGCAATATCAGGCAGTTGGTTGAAATCAGTGGTGGGACAAGTTTTTCAAAAGGGCTAATTTTTGTTGAATTTCTAAGAAAAAAAGTCTAATGGTGGTTAGTGAGGGAGGAAGTATAATGAGGCATGTCCAACCTCCTGTCCTGTCATGTACAGGAATTCAGTTTTTAAGGTTTCTCTGGGATCCCTTTGGCCAAGATGGGGTCCATCCAGTTGATTAGGGGACTTAGAATTTTATTTTTATTTCACAGTATGAAATAAACCCTGTGGTAACACCCATACTTTTCCTTTTCATTTTTTTTCAGAAATCACACTGTGTTAGCACAAGAAATCAGAAAATGACCAAAAATGTCAGTAGCATTGGGCTCAGTGTTCTCTCCAGCTAGCCATTCGTTTCTCCTCCTCATGTCTCCATGGGACATTTGTGCCCTGGTAAATGGACACAGCAGCCTCCCATCTAGCCAATTCAGATCAACGGTGGCTCATTTGACTTTCTTCCCTTTTGCCAGAAGGAATTATTTTAAGATTTTACTATGATCATAAAAAGGAAGAAGGTAGAGGTTATCACATGACAGGCGTGGTGATGAATGCCTGAGAGAACCTATAGACAACATAAGGCATCAAAGCCAAATAGAGTCCAGGGATTCCTATTGGAGTCATTCCTCAGCTACAGGGTATTAAGGAATGTCTCTGACTGATTTATTCATATCTCAACCTTACTGACATTTCAAGAGGAACTGGTGACATCCTTGTGTTCTTTCATCCAAGAATCTTAGCTATTGTGTTGCTCAAGTCTATTCTAGATGGAAAAAAAATAAATAAATTTTGAAAAAAATTCTTCTAACATTGGTTTCTTTTTTGTCTACCACATCCTGTGTACTTTTCAGTTTCTAGACTGGTGCTTATTGAAAGAACTGGCTTTAAATAATCATAGTTTCCTTAGACAACTAGACAAAGTTAGTTACTTTGGGAAATCAGCTGAAATTGTATGAAGAAAACAGAAAACCCATGGAGAGTGCGAGGGACATCTGGAAGGAGGTATGAAAAGACTACGAGCTGAGTGGGCACGTACATAGCCTTGAGGTCTGAGCTAATACTACCAGAGCTCTCAGCTGGCTTCCACTTCCGATGTCCAACTCCAGGCAGCCCATAGCTCCTTCCTCAGTGAACCTTCATCAGGCACCCGTGTTTTCTTGCTGTTCTACAGCCTAAAGAATGATGCTGACTCTCTTTTCCAAACTGGAAAAAGCACCGATTTCTCTCCTAAAAATAAACAATCTTGTGGACTTTAAAAAAGAAAAAAAATTGCCTTGGGTTCACATCACTCATGGCCTCCTTCAGGACTTAAAATCTTCTATTCTGCTGCAGCTCCTACAGAGAATGTTTTAGCTCACTGAGACACCATCCCCAAGTCCCCATTTAAATTCTGCATCTGCTGCCCTTCCCCTCACATGGAGAATAGGCAGCCTGCAGTATAGGCCAAACTGAGATATCTGACTGAAAAAATATTGAGAAAAGGTAGTTTACTGTATTTAATGCTGGGCATTCTTAATTCTTAAAATCATCTGCATTGCCACCTGCAAGTTAGCCCTGAATTGGTTCTATACAATACGTTCTCAAATAATGCTTATTGATAAATTCCTGGGTGATCCTCAGAGTTTCTAGTGCATTTATTCGTGTCAACTTGTATATGGATCTATTTGAATCAATTCCTTTTACATTTTGAATCAGTAAGGCATTCATATTTAAGTGGAGATACCCTCTAAAGTAAGGATAGAAAAGTTGGAAGTGGCAACGGTCCCAAGATAGAGTTTGCCAAATTTTGTTGAAGACTCAAAATTCAAATGTGTAACTTTATGTGGGTTTAAGGAGACAGCTGTAGAGTGGAAAGAACACACTGTATAGTAATTGGAAAGCATGGACATGCTACTTCATTTTCTTGTTTTGAGTGGTTGACCTGTAAAATGGGATTTATGAGTCCTTCCACATTTACCTAGGCTTAATAGAGGCAAGACATAGGCCATCCAGCAATGCTCAACTATTGCTAATTCCCCTCCCCCAATTTCCCTGAAGGTTTTATTTCCTATGTGGAATTGCACTTCACTCAGAATACCTGCTCATGCATCATAATTAGCATTAATTTTAGCTCAAACTAGATTATGTACAATGATTTGAGTGCTGAGTTTTCTTTGCCTTGATAGGTGACATTAGGCATGTATTGTCTTATGTCAGCTCTCCTTAAATGACATCTGGGATACCTGTCATTCTCCTGAGATCATTCTTTTGAAACAAAATGTGGAAGCCTCTTTAAAATCATTTTAACCTTCCCATGTAGTAGACTATTCTAATACCATTTTTCTTCATAAAATGAGCCTATTTGTTTGACGTGTGATAATTCTGCATCAGCTCTGAACACGAAACATTCTTTCACTTCATGCATCGTCAGGAAGAAAGATATTTACAATTCTGTGGACACTGCATCTCTCCCAAAAAATTTTATTGACCCCCAGAATAAACACTGGAGATGAGAGAGAACATTTGTGTTGTCATGTGGGATAGGGCCTTCAAGACCCTGATGAGAGGCTGGAGAATTCTATTCACACAAAGCCAGCATCAAGTCCTGGGCACAGCAGTGGGGGTGCTTGTAACATATGAATCACATCCATTATCTGGCCCACACTTAAGATTCTCAGTCTGTCAATGAAGTTGGTCAAAATGGTAAAAATGTGCTTTCTGGTTTCTGTGACCACCAGAGAGCTATAAAATTGCTCTGAGTGGAAAATTCAACTTTAGCAGAAATTACAAGTCTGTAGCCAACACTACCAAGTGAACTGAAAAACAGCCAGAATATTAAAAAAAAAAAAAATGAACACAAACGATTCAAAATATTCAGATCTGTGGTAAAAAGAAAAATACTCCAAGGACTCGAAAGGTCTGATTTATTAAAGACCTGGGTTCCTGCAAATGCATAACATCGTACAATTTCTCATAGAAAATCAGTACTCAAGCATTTTTCACCTGGTAGAAGATATGTGAAGAAAAGCCTTATTTATATAAGGAGCCTATGATCACTATGATTTATTAGGCGAATTGCCCACGTGCAATACTATATGTTCACCAGGCCCAGCATGGCACCCTAACAGGGAGAAAAAAATCAAGATGTAACCAGAGGGTCCCAGAAAACATCTGACTTAAAGGGCACATTTGTGTGCAATTTGGCAGTAATAAGACCAAGCAGAGAGTTTGGAAATTTTGAAGACTGAAAGAAAGAAAAACATTCCCTTTGGGCGCCAACAACTAGATGGAAGGTTTTCCCTGCGGAAAGCTATTCATTCATAGCTCACTTTGCTCTTCTCGAAGATATTAAGTTCTAACCGGATCTCCCATTCCCCTTTCCAGAAGACAGAAGTGAAGAAGGCAATGGTGACCATCTGATTCTCCTTGATGGAGCCACTAGTCACAACAGAAGCTGTGAGCCATACTCATGTGGGGACCTTACTGAAAGCATTCAACACTCTAGCTGAAAGCTCATCCCTCTTCATGCCCCATTCCCTGAGGGACAATTCAGTTGTGCTTGTCCAGAAGATTAAGTTTTGCACGGAGCTGCACAGAATTATTATGCCTTAGGGATGCAAAGGCAAGGAAGAGGATACTAGGTGATAATCCCGAAGGCATGTATGTTGCTGAGGAAAAAAAGCATATATTTTAGTCTTAAAAAATGCCTAAAACCACTCTCGATGTGATCCTGGCCACTACATCTAAAACAGATTCTGTTTGAGATGCTCGACGTCTGTTAAGGAAAATTCATTTAAACAGATGGCTAGGAACAAGACTGAATCTCTTCCACGCTTCCTCATTTACGGGCATACACCCAATAGGGCTTGCACATACAAGCAGTAACACCATCCGTGACAAAAAGTCATGGATCTCCCCAGGCAGTTCCATGGAGTATTGCCATGTAGCCTATTTCCCTCTCTAGGCACTCACAGATTATTGACATTTCACGACTGGACTCAACATAAGGTTATATTAAACAGTTTAATCAGAAAATTCAGATAAACATCAAATAAAAGACACACGGAATATATGGTATATGCATATATTCATACACACACACATATATTTATATATATATATGGAGACCAAAAAAAACCTGGAATTTATTTATGAAAAATTGTGTATTTATTCTTACTTGTTTAAACTTGTCACCTTCAGAGTACTCTCCATTTGATGTAATACACCTATCGAGATGCTTTTTCCACTACTCAAAACAATTTTTGAACTCATCCATTTTGATGCCTTTTAGTGCTCCAGCTGTTTTTGTTTCACCTCTTCCACACTGGCAAAATGTTTCCCTTTGAGGACTTTTTTCATCCAGGGAAACAAACAAAAAAAAGTCACTTGGGCGAGATCGGGTGAATAGGGAGGGCAGGGTATGGGGATCATGCAATTTTGGGTCAAAAACTGCTGAACACAGAGAGGTGTGGTGTCATGGTAGAAGAACCAGTTACCTGTTGGCCACAACTCATTTCTTCTGCAAATTGTGACACAACCTTCTAAAAATGTCCAGATAAAAACTTTAGTTGATTACACAGTGGTGACTGAAGTTTAAACATGTAAGAATAAATACACAATTTTTTATAAATAAATTCCAGTTTGGAGGGTTCCCCCTCTTATATATCCACAGAATAGAGAAGTCCAGGCATTCTTGGTCTGTTAAATACATTCCCTCTCTTAAGCAAGTTCAAGGCATAAACACCCTCGTTTTAGACATCACAGTCTGTGTTTCATGATGGGATTCTGTTTAATATGATGACCCAATACTTGTAGTTGGTGGACCTTCATGTTCTTCCTACCACCAACAGCCATTCCCCTAGGTGCGGGCCCTGGAGCTTGCTCTAGAGATCGCCTTCAAAGAACAGTGGGGTTAACTCAGGCTCCACTCTGTGTTTGACTCTTCAACTAGTGGCTCTGGGTCAATGATTCCAGAATCCTTTGGGGGTGTGGCAAAGGGGGTAAAAGGGAAAGAGTACTTTATTTGATTCTCAAGAGTGTTCCTGTTCTCTCTTTTCTCCAACATTTTTTTTTCTGTCTGCAGATCATTTCCTGATTTTTCAAGTTCTCTTTTCCCACTGTTTACCTACTGAACTCTCCAACCACATTGGCAAAAGCACATTTAAGGAAAACACAAAAGCAATCAATTCATCCATCAAAGCACCTCTTTTCAAAGCAAGCATTTGGATTCAGATAGGTGTAGGTTCTAATTTCAACTTCAAAATTTGTCAACATTCAATTAATCTTTCTGCACTTCTGGGTCTTCTTTCACCAAATGAGGATAACAATAACCAACTCAGAATATAAATATGTAGCACAGGGTATGATACATGCAAAGTGCTTCATAAAAGGAGGCTATGTGAATCATCACCATTAATATTAACCGATTTTGGATGACGAGTGGATTAATAAATACTTAGTAGTTCAAATCCAGCCAGATT
The DNA here is from genome assembly GCA_963574415.1 of Tarsius wallacei. Taxonomy (NCBI): domain Eukaryota; kingdom Metazoa; phylum Chordata; class Mammalia; order Primates; family Tarsiidae; genus Tarsius; species Tarsius wallacei. Next base: position 1,598 of record CAUYQG010077826.1, on the reverse strand, counting down.
TTTTCCAAATAAATGTAGTTGCATATATACTAACCTAACATAACTTTGAGCATCCTCAGAAGTATATCTGGAATACTGACGTGGAAAATCCACTAACCTAACATTTCCCTATCACTCACTTTTTATTCTATGTCCCTTACTAATACATAGAGCCAACTAGACCCTTGCTTATTCATAAAATTAGTGCATTGTTTTTTTAACTCATATACTAGCTTAATGTGTTCACAGATCTCTGGCTGTTACAACTGTTTGCAGCATGATTTTTAAAAAATTAATGTCTTCATTTAATTTATTTTAATAGCTTTAGGAGTAAGAATGATTTTTGGTTGCATGGTTGCTTTGCAAAGGATAAAGTCTGGGCTTTAAGTGTACCTATCACTCCCATTGATGCACATTGTACACAATAAGTAATTTTCCAACCTTTCCCACCTTCCCATCCTCCCCGTTCTGTGTCTCCGATGTCCATTCCGTCTTTGCAGACCCTCAGCTTAGCCCCCCGCTTATAAGTGAGAACATGAGGTGTTGGTTTTCTGTTCCTGCGTTATGTCACTTAGGATAATGTTCTTCAATTCCTCCAAGTTGCTTAAAAAGACTTTTTTTTTAATGACTGAATGGCATTCCATGGTGTGTGTGTGTGTGTGTGTGTGTGTGTGTGTGTGTATTTTTTTTTCTTCATTATCCACTGATCAGTTGATGGGCATTTAGGTTGATTTCCCATCTTTGCAACTGTGAATTGTTGCAGCACAATTTTTTAATCTTAGCTCATAAACAAACCAAAAGTCAGAGTCAGGTCCTCACACTCTTGGTGCCCTTGGTGTCACACAGCAGTATCCATAAATGGTGTTGACAATGCTGATGAGGGAGAGGCAGCATGCAGAAAGAGTCGACCGATATAAAAAAGGCTTTCCGTAATTGTTGTTGTTCATGCCTCACACTATTCCTCACTTAAGCCTGACTCCAGTTATAAAATAATTGATTTAGCAAACCCTTATCAAACTGTGTGGTTTCAATGGGAAACTCATAAAAGGGAAATTTATATTAATTTTATTTATTTATATAGTCCTAGATGATGACCAAAAATGAAGGTACCAGATGTATTTTTATTCTTTAGACTAGATCACAGCATCTGTTGTAGTGTTAGAAATATGGTTTGAACAATGATGTAATAACATCCTTGACTTATTCGTTGACACAGTTACCTGTGAATTTCTTCCACGGAAGCCCAAGAGACATTAGGGTAGTACTATCACCTGCAAAGCAAAGATAGCTGCTTTTTCAACTGACCAAGTGATAACAAAGTACTAGTGATTATTTATTTATTTATTTATATTTAAATTTTATTTTTAATTTTTTTATTTTAAAGATGTGGGGTACCATTCAGGGTTAGGTAGACACATGTTCATGATTCAGTTACCCTTGATAATGAGGTGTACCCTCCCCTTCCCCAGGCATATAATTGGTAAAATTTTTTCCCAGTCTGTGGGCTGTCTCCCTGGTCTCTTGATGGTTTCTTTGACTTTGCAGAAGCTTGTCAGTTTAATGAGGTCCCACTTGTCTATCTTATCTCTTATGGCATGGGCACTTGGGGTTTTGATCAG
>CAUYQG010077821.1:0-10221 GCA_963574415.1 Tarsius wallacei | reverse complement strand
TTCTTATGATAGAGGTGATTTCCTGGGTTGTTATTGGTCTATTTAATGTTTCAATTTCTTCTTGTTTCAACCTTAGAGTTTGTGTAATATCAGTAAGTCCTCCACTTCATTTAAGTTTTAGAGTTTGTTTCCACACAGGTGTGCATAGCAATAATTTTTTGTTTTTGTATTTCTTCAGTATCCATTTAATTTGATCTGTTTTATTTCTAATTGTGTTTATTGGGATTTTTTTTCTCTCTTTTTCTTAGTCAGTCTGGCTAGGGGTCCATCAATTTTGTTTATCCTTTCAATGAACCAGCTTTTTTTCACTGATTTTTTTTCTATGATATTTTGTCTTCTGTGTCCTGTACTTGGGCTTTTATTTTGGTGATTGGGATTCTTCTGTTAAAATGAGAGTTTTTGTGGTTTTGTCTTCCCAGCTCACTTAGGTCATTTGTTAGGCTGTTAACTTGTGTTCTTTCCATTTTCTTGATGTATATTAGTAAGGAAATGAATTCCCATCTCACCACTGCTTTCATGGCATCCCAGAGGTTTGATAAGAAGTCTCTTTATTTTTATTTGTTTCCAGAAATCATTTAATTTCTGTTTTGATTTCTATGTTGACCCAGGATTTGTTCAGTATCATGATGTTTAGTGCCATGGGTTTGGGGGCGGTTTTTTTTTTAATGTTGATATTTATTTTTATTCCACTGTGGTATGAGAAGCTGTATGGCAGTATTTTGATGTTATGGAATTTATTTATGCTTGATTTAAGGTCAAGGATGTGGTTGATCTTGGAGTATGTTCCATGTGGTAAAGAAGAAAGTATATTCTGTGCTTATTGGGTGGAGTATATAGGTATCTGTTAAGTCCATTTGGTCAAATGACAAGTTGAGGTTCTGAATCTCATTGTTTATTTTTACCTTGATGATCTGTTCAGGGTTGTTAGTGGGGTATTTCTGTCCCCAGCTATGAGAGTGGTAGAGTCAATATCTTCTTTTAGTTTTCCTAGAAGCTGCTTTTTAAAGATTGGTGCTCCTATGTTAGGTGCAAATATGTTTAGGATGGATATTTCTTGACAAATTGAACCTTTTGCCATTAAGTAGTGACTTTCCATACATTTTTAATTTTTGAGAGCTTAAAGAGTATTTTTTCTGATATTAAGATCACAATTCCTGCTTTTTTTGTGTTCCATTCACCTGAAAATTTGTTTTCCATCCTCTTACTTGAGTCTGTAAGCATCCATTGTGGTGAGATTCAATTCCTGGAGGCAGCATGTTGTTGCATCATGTTTTTTTAAAAATCTAGCTTGCCATTCTATGCTTTTTCAGTTGCATTTTTTGCCCATTCATGTTCAGGCTAACTATTGAGATGTGAGAGTTTATCCCTGTCATCCTGTCATGAGGTTCTTTTGGGGTTTGTTGTTGTTTGTGTGTTGATTTTCTTTTCATTTGAGTGTTTATATATGTGTGTGTATTCAATATTTTTCCTTCATTCTTAGGAAGAACATGGTCCTTCTTTTTTTTCTATCTTCTATGTTTAATACTTTCTTAAGCGTTTTTTGTAGAGTTGGTCTGGAGGCAGATTAAACTCTTAGGGATTGCATGTCTTGGGAGGATTTGAATTCTGAATTGCTGATGAAACTTAACTTAGCTGGGTGGGAAATTCTTGGTTAGAATTGTTTATCTTTGAGAACTTTGAAGATTGGGCTCCAGTCTCTTCCAGCCTATAGTGTTTCTGTAGATAATTTTGCTGCTATTCTAATTGGTCTTCCCTGGTAAATAGTCTGACCTTTCTCTCTTGCTGCCCTTAGGATTTTTTCATTTATACCTACTTTGTGTAAATTAATTACTACATGTCTAAGAGTTGGTCTTCTCATTTGCTGTCTTTCAGGGGTTCTCTGAATTTCCTGTGCTTGAATGGTCACGTTTCTGATGAGTGAAGTTTCTTGGATAATTCCTTGGAATGTTTGTTCCAGGATGGTCTCTGTTTCTCTAGCTACCTCAGAAATGCCAGTAAATCATAGGTTCGTCTTCTTGATATAATTTCGCATCTCTTGGAGGATTTGTTCTGTCTTTTTAAGCTTATTTTCTATTTTTTTACCAGGTTGAATTTGTTCCATATTTTGATCCTCAAGCTCTGAGATTCTTTCTTCTGCTTGGATAATTCTGCTTTCTATGTTTGTCAGTTTGTTATCTATTTTGTTTACTTTATTCTTTATTATCATCATCTCAGTTGTCAACTTTTTCATTCTTACCTCTTGCCTCTTCTCATTTCTATTCATTCTCTCTATTAATAACTTGAGATCTGGGTTTGTGCTTTGAGACCAGTCATTCAGGAGTCTCTTCATTGTTTGGGTTCTGAAGTCTGTATTCTCAGGTGCTGTCTTCCTGGAGTTTGCATCAGATCTGTGTTCGTCTTTTGTTTCATCTTCATTTGTGATGGTTTTCCTCTCCCTATATCCTCTTTCTTTAATTCTATTGCTCAGTGATGGGGCAATAGCTTTCACTTCTGCTTGTTTAATTCCCTCTTCCTACTCAGATCCTCTTGTTTTTTCAATTTTGAAGCCAGACTGGAAATGGGGGTCTGTACTTTTTGCAGTTTTGAGATTTGATTAAGGTGTGATGGAGAGGTTTGGTTCAGAAGCTATCTGCAGATCAGTGTCTTTTGACAGGTGTGTGGTCCACCTGGGACCGACTTCTCACTGCCTTGCAATCTGTCCATGTGGTGCGGTATATGTATGCTCCTTGAAAGCAACATGAGATAACAAAAAGGAAAAAAGTGGAAAAATGATGAAAGTAAGATGAAGAGAGAGGAAAAGAAAAAGCAAAATAGACAGGTACACCAACTATCAAATAAACAAAGAAACAAACAAAAAAGCAAGCAAACAAACAAAAACCTGATGATGCACTCATCTTCAAAAATACCCATATGCAAACAGAAAAAAGAAAAAACACCAAATAACAAAACAAGTACTTTCACATAAACAAAAACAGAGAGAGAAAAACAGCTCCCTCTGTGACCCTTTTTGGAAGTTCACTTTCCTTTCTCAAGCAACACTGCTGGCTTTTGGCCACTATCATAGGAAGCTGACTTTGATCTCCAGTCCCTCCCTTCTGCTCTCAGCACAGGTTGATCTGGTTGCTCTTAGCATGGGTCAGATGCTCCCATGGACTTCTGTGGGAGGAGTGTGAATCAGATCCAGATGCATCCAACTCATCTGCTGCTGCTGCTGCGGCCATCAAGTCCCCTACTCAGATCAGATGTGTTCATACCTTTTCCAGTGTGGGGGTGGAGAGTCCATCTCTCATATCCGCTCCCTGAAGTTTTCCCTCTGGATCAGTTATGGTCAATCCCAGAGGGTAGTAGAGATTGCCTCTGGATCCCAGGTTGGAGGCTAAACAAAGCCGAGCTGGCCAATGCAGGACTCTGCCCAGTCCTGGAACAGAGAAAATGGCTGCAGTGGGCATCTCCTTACTGGCAGTGGGGCTCAGATAGATTTCATGTTTGTGCCCTCTCCACAGTTCCCTCTGCCACTGTCCGACTCGCTGCTGCTGGTGGTGGTATGGACAGGTGCCAGTTGCTGAGGTGCAACTGACCTTTGCTGTCTCCTCCTGAGAGACCCCCAAGAATGACTGACTATTGTGCACACCAGGGGAGCTCCTATCTCTGGGCAATGATATGTTCCAGCTGCTTCCGCAGGGGAGCCTCAGGTGCTTGATCCCAAGTCTCCACTCAGAGGGACTTTCACTCATCCAGCTGCACTCATCCACTCATGCAGACTGTCTTTATGGATACGTGCCTTTGCAGAGACTTTCAAACTCCCACCAATTCCATCGCCATCTTGCCTTGGTCTCAGATCTTTATTTATTCAAAATGTAATATTTTTATTGTTTATTGAATATAGGTAGATAAACATAAAGTATGTACCAAAATGATGAACAGTGATTATAAATATTTTTAAAATTAAAGTTTTTTAAATGGATAACCTATAGAAAATATTTTTAAAATGCGTGTTTCAAGAAGCTTATTTTAAATTAAATGTGTAATGCCATTTTAAGAATGTGATTCTCAAGGTTAAAGAATGTACACAAAATTTGATACTACATTAAAAAATGCTAAATAAATATATCGGGAATGTTCTAGAATTTTCTAAATTACTGTTAACGTCATAAGGAGAAGAATTTTCCTATGTAACAACTATTAAGGAGTAAGTGATTTGGTAATCAATTTACTTTAGAAATAGTATAATAAATTTTCAGGAGGTTTTCCTGAAGCTGTTCATTTTTCATCCTAGAAAAACTTGTTCCTGTCCTTAAAATATTTCACCTCCTGTCAAAAAGCCACCTGCACATAGCTTATTTGCATGAGGATTAAAACACAAGTACTTTCATCTTTCTTTTACTTATTAGTAGGATAACAAACCTCTGTTCATGAAGCACAGCATCCTTCTTGTTGTAAATGAAGAATCAGCCAATTTTCTGCCACATCTTCTGCTGGTCTATAAGCTTTGAATAAACAGTAGACCTTCAATTGCCAGCATCCACACTCTTAAAAAAAAAAGTGAAGTTTTTTTCTCTGTAGTCCAAATTGCCATTTACTACAATTGCATTTCATTTTCAGAACAAGACATTAAAAAGAGAACAGTTTTATGGTGCAGGGTAGAAACATTTATTAGAAGATCTAAGAATACATCTATTAGTATTTAATACACTAAATCCTCTCCCAGTGTCCAGTTGCCCATAAAAGTTCAAATATTCACTATTGGCACATAATTTCACAGTATTGCAAACTAGCATTTGCAATGAAAATAATACTCCTTTTTGAGAAACTTACAGCAAAGTTATTAATTTTATAAAAAATTTAGAATCAACCTGACTAAAGACCTTGGTGATTTTCTGCTGCTCAAAGAGATGAGGGCAGTTTAAACACAATAGCTACAAAGTATGGCATTTCAAAAGTATATTTAATGGAAAAATAAGGAACAGCTTTAGCATCCATAAAATTCAAAGCCCAGCATTGGCATTTTTTTTTCCAGTGCTTCTAAATGAATCTCACTCTTCTAACTTTAAGCCTTCAAAACAGTTGCTTATACATATAATTATTACTCGCAGACTTTGAAAATATCAGCATAGGCATATGAAAATCCACTAGAGTTCGGCAAAACTTTTTTGTAATGGACAAATAGTAATGCCTCATTCAAATGCTTAATCACATTAGGTACAACCATAAAATATTACAAGATTTTTTATTCTCATAATTTGATTGCTTTTATTGATTTGAAATTTTTTTTGAGTCAGGGTCTCGCACTGTCACCCAGGCTGCAGGGCAGTGGCATGATCACAGCCCACTGTAGCCTTGAATTCCTAGGTTGTCCTCCTGCTTCAGCCTCTCAAGTATCTGGGAATATAGGCATAAGACACTATACCTTTTTTTAATGTTTGTAGAGACAAGGTGTCACTATGTTTCCCAAGTTGATCTCAAAGTTCTAGGCTCCAGCATTTCTCTCACCTCAGCCTCACAAAGTGCTGGGATTACAGGTGTGAACCACCGCATCTGGCCTGCTTGCTTTTATTAATAAACTCTCACAATATGATGCCTCTTCTTTTTTTATTAGCAGTCATTTCAAATTATTAATTCTCACTCTGCTTGTAACCTAATAAAGACACACATGCTTTTGCTTCCTTGGGTTCTTCTGCTTTTGTGAATTCTTCCTTAAACTTCTTTTTTTTTTTTTTTTTTTTGAGTTGGAGTCTCAGTCAGTTGCCCAGACTGGAGTGCAGTGGCCGCTCCTGGCCACCGCAGCCTCGAGCCACTGGGCTCCGGGGATCCTTCCTCCTCAGCCTTCCAAGTAGCTGGAACCACAGGCGCGTGCTACCACGCCTGGCTAATTTTTTGATTTATTGTAGAGAAGACGTCTCACCAAGTTGCCCTTAAACTTCTTTATGTTTATTTAGTCTCCTGTTTCAAACTGAGATTTCACTGAATCCTTAAATATTTATGTTATCTGTCATTCCCATCTTAGCGTCACTTGAAAATTGATATTGTCATTTTATAAACAATTTTTTCTATCTGTAATTTACAATTTTCACATAAGGTATACAGAATATTTCCTTATGTCTCCAATGTCTGTTTATTTCCAAATAAGTGATGGGCACATCTACAAAGTTCCTTGCAAATAACTTACAAATGCACTCTAGAATAGAATTTTAAAACTTCTCTGTATTCTAAAGAAGAACCGATAAATATTTGCAAGATTTTTAAAAAAGTAGCCAGGCTAGTCAAAAACCATCACTGAACTCAATTACCTATGCTTTTATGTAAAGAAGAGACTAGACATTCTAAGAAGCATCATATAGAAAGTGAGTTAGTAGCCTAAGCTACAGTGATTTCAATTTTTTTTTTCTTTTTGGGAGAGAACTAAGCTTGCTTTCTACCACGTGCTCAAGAAGGAAGAGAGTTCAAAGAGATTGGGGGCAATTTCAAGAAGAAGAGAATGGGACATCGATTTCTTGTTGAGATGCATGTACTCAACAATGCACCTGTCTTGCAAAGGAACAGCATAAAATGGGACAATTTGGGGAAAGTTCGATGGGTATTTTCAAGAGTTTGAGGATGAAGCTAAACATAGCTAGATCAACTCTGTTACCTGTTTCTCATTTCCATAGTTCTTAAGGCTAAATGCTTGTTGAGGTAGCTTTTGATGGCAAGTTGAGGAGAGAAAAGCTGTTGGATTACTCTTCCCCTTTTAGATGAGTCCATATACTATATATAGGCCAAGTGCAAGCTGTTGAAGATGTTAAGAGGCTTAGGGCATCCCACTGGCCGACACTTGCAAGAAGTCAGCAGGAGAACAAATGACCCAGGATAGAGAATATGTACTGGAAGAGTTAGTTGCAAATAATTTACAAACACACTCTATGACAGAAGAAAACACTGAGTGCCTTCCTCTCAAGAGAAATTAAAGTTCGTATCATTTAAAAAGCGGGTTTCTTCTTTTCATTCTTTCTGCTGTTATCACTGCTTTTGTGACTACAGTTTAGAGGGAACCATGAACAAAAGAGGGAGAAGAACTGGATAAGCAAGAAAAAGTAGCAACACTGATAACACTTCCTGTTGCATATCAGATCTGACCTCAGGGTGAGGAGCAGAGAGAGGGCATGTTCTCATTTGGCTGCAAAATTCTCGCTGTGATTTACGTTCAACCAGACCTTTTAAAACTTAAAAATAAGTCAAATTCAACAAAATTAGATCTACTATCTTTAAATTTTGTTGAAAATGTGCTTGAAAACTATTAAGCTCCTAGAGATTGGTTGGAGTTATTGTCAAGGGATAGGGAAAAAAAAAAATCCCAATGAGCATGTTTGAAAGCAGTGATGGGAAGGGGGGAAAGTATTGTTTCCTTCACATAAGTAAATATAACCATTAAATCTGACTAATAAACTTTTCACATAGAATTATGAAAATCTTAACCAATTCCCATTTGTTTCTTTAGTCATGTTTCCCTTCTAAAACATGCCTATTGGCAACATTATTTGAAAGTTGGTTATGTCTTCTTTCTCATACAATAGAGATGATCTCTTTTTTCATTTCTTATTTGTGTCCCTTATGTATGGTAATTGTATATCTGAGTTTCCTTTGTTACTAATGGTAAATAATTAAGATCTAAATCCACTAGGTACCTGCTTTCTGAGGAAAGTTCTGTAATAGCTAAAGTCCAATGAGGAGTCAGAATGAAGTGCCATGAAATCTGGAAATAATTTTTACTTTGTATTTCCACACTAAAACAAATCTCCATTTTTTTCTCAAACAGACAATTTATTTTCAGGATTGTGATGTTATTTGTCTGACACTGATGGTTTATAGAATTAAACATTTTCTTAGCAGATATGTTCCACCCAAAAATGCAAAATCAATTTATTCAGTTCAGTTGTGTAAATAAATGAAAAATTGTTGATTATTATTTTTTAATTGATTGTAGAAAAATACAATAATTTCCAGAATTAAATAGATTAAAACCTGCTGTCTTTCAGATGTGAGAATAAGTGGCTCACAAGGCGGTCTAAATTTTTTTTTTTTTTTTTTTTGAGTTGGAGTCTCACTCTGTCGCCCAGACTGGAGTGCAGTGGCCGCTCCCGGCCACCGCAGCCTCAGCCTGCTGGGCTCCGGCGATCCTTCCACCTCAGCCTTCCAAGTAGCCGGAATTACAGGCGCGCTACCACACCCGGCTAATTTTTTGATTTATTGTAGAGATGAGGTCTCGCTTGCCCAGGCGGGTTTCGAACTCGCGGGCTCAGGCAATCCACTCACCTCAGACTCCCAAAGGCGCGGGATTACAGGCTGAGCCACCGAGCCCGGCTGGCGGTCTAAATTATACTGATGAAAGAGAGGCCCTAATTCTCTTGGGCTTTATTGATTTCTCTTCCTTCCATTGCCTCTTCATCAACTAACTATCCCAGGAATTTCCCTGAGAGGATTATGAAATAGATAAATAGAACTGTAATGAAATTTTAAGTGTGTAGAGTAGAAGTCTAATTAGTTGAAAAATAAAAATTGAATGAGAGAGAGTTGAGTTCTTTAGAGAGGCAAGAGAGAAAACAATTAGGAATAGGACTTTCATTTTTTTTTACAATAGGATAAAGTAAAACAACCTCTTCTTTAACCCAGTAGAAATAATATGTCATATTATTGTCAATGCTCATTGACTGCTCCCTGAGTTTAAATAACAACAACAGCAAAAACTAATCTATGGAATCATGTTTCTTATTCCTTCTCCTATCAATCAGTGATTTTAAAGGTAATGCACTTTTTCTTTTCGTCCCTGTAAAATGGGAAGGTATTATTTCTTACCATACTGCCAAAATTGTTTTAAAAGTTTAATTGAAAAAATATGTAGAAATTTTTAAAGTTACAAGTTGTTATATCGATGTAAAACTTTTTTTTCACTCATGTCATGACACTGTAAAGTTTCTTCTTTCATGATTTTTGTTTCTGGACAATTTTAGTATGGTAGCTGAGAGCAAAATCATGCATCTGATATGCACAGAAAGTTGAGCAGTAAGTTCTAATTTAAAAGGCATCTTGAGGCAGAAAACTTGAGAAATAAAACAAAAAACAGAGAAAGAGAAATATTCTTACATAAGAATTTCCACAAGAACAATAACACCAATAATGAGAAAGCAAAGACTGATTTGCTTTAGACTTTGGAAATTATGCCACATTTACCATTTGTAGACAGAGTTGGATGTTCTTCATTTTTCTTTGAATGTGCTATTTTTTGAGAAAAGCAGCCACTTTTAACTGTCTCATGATCTATTAGCTACTAAATGGCCATAAAGCTAAGTATGAATCCTCACAATGAAAAGAACGTTGGGAGTCATTTCTGAAATCAAGGTATATTTCCAGATAATAAATAAGTGATTGAATATTTTTGAGCAGAGCAATATATGCTTTTTATTTACTAATCAGTGTATTAGGTTTTTGGCTATTTTATAATAGAAGTGGTAAACTTACTATTTGAGATTTTATATTGTTGGGGAAATTGTTAAGAAGTGCATCCAAGGTGACTTAAACTAGATATTTTAAAATATCATTTTTAATTTTTAAAAAACTTTTTTTCACAGACTTATAACAATGGTTATGCCTAATCAAGTTAAAAGACATATAATTGTGAAAGATATAGCAAGGCATATATATACTCTACTTAAATGTATTTCCTAATCTATTCTTCAAGTTTTCTAAGATTTTTAATTTTTTCAAGAAAAAAATCTAAGATAAATAATATAAACATTTATATTAATTGTTCACAGAAAAAAATAACTTATTGATACTTTTAACAATTAATTGTTCTGATGCTCTATGCAATTTCCATATTTTTTTCAGAAATATTCTCTGCTGTCCACTTGAAACTACAAAATACAAAATACACTTATCTGGGCCAGGTGCAGTGGCTCACACCACTGCTCTTTGAGAGGCAGAAGTGGAAGGATTGCTTGGCCCAGGAATTGAAGACAAGTCTGGGCAACATAACAAGACCTAATCTCTACAAAGCATTAAAAAGTTAGCTGGGAAGCCGGGCTCGGTGGCTCAGCCTGTAATCCCCCGCCTTTGGGAGGCTGAGGTGAGTGGATTGCCTGAGCCCGCGGGTTCGAGACCCGCCTGGGCAACTTGGCGAGACCTCATCTCTATAAATCAAAAAAAAACTAGCCGGGCGTGGTAGCGCGCGCCTGTAATTCCGGCTAC
>CAUYQG010077820.1:0-17212 GCA_963574415.1 Tarsius wallacei | reverse complement strand
GACTCCAACTCAAAAAAAAAAAAAAAAAAAAAAAAAAAGTCCTCAGTTTCAACTTAAGAAATTTAGTAAAACTCAGTTTAAATGGATTGTTTTTAGGTTAAAAAATGAGTTCAGCTGGGCTTGGTGGCTCAGCCTGTAATTCTAGCGCTTTGGGAGGCCAAGGTGAGTGGATTGCCTGAGCCCGGAGGTTCGAGACCCGCCTGGGCAACTTGACGAGACCTCATCTCTACAATAAATCAAAAATTAGCTGAGCCTGGTGGTGTGCGCCTGTAGTTCCAACTACTTGGAAGGCTGAGGTAGAAGGATCGCTGGAGCCCAGCAGGTCGAGGCTGCGGTGACCAGGAGTGTGCCACTGTACTCCAGTCTGGGTGACGGAGTGAGACTCCAACTCAAAAAAAAAAAAAATGAGTTCACACTGCCAGTAGCTAAGGTATATTTCAGTCATGCTAAGAGATCTTTTGCATATTGCAGCAGAATTCCCTGTAGATTGAAGCATCTACATTATTGGTTGCTGATATTTCTAGGAGAGGTGTCTATTAACTTTGTTTTTTGTAACTAAGTGTAACCACTGAAGTATATGAAAGCACACTAAATTGTACCAATCAAAATGTATACCAAAGTTTAGGACAGACATAACATTTTTAAAGAAACAATTACACATAATATTAGACTTTAAGATTTTAAGTATTGTTTTAATGCAAAGAAAGATACAAATCTCATGACTTTTCATGAAAACATTCTCAATAACTGTATCAAATTTAGTAAATTTCATTAATCTTGTAAATTTACCTTTTTTCATGGACCTGAAAAACAGCCTGTTGTCAAGTGTGCTCGCTGAAATAACTTTGACATTGAATATATCGCAGGGAAAGCTATCACAGGCTTGATTTATATATTTTGGTCTGTAACAGAATTGATTAAGGAAAACTTGAGGCATCTGGCCAAAAAAACAAACAAACAAAAAATTGCAGGTAGTTAGAAAATGTAAGTTGCAATATGGAAATTAAGTTGCTTTGGAACTGTTTTCTAAGACTGAGTCATATTGAGGATTGGGTATGTTGTGGAATGTGTGGAATTTTTGACTTCTAACAGATGTTTCACTATTTGGGTTAAGTCAGAAAGAAGATCTGAAAAGAACTCAAGAGATTACACATATAATCAGCCTTGCTCTGGAATGGCAGGATTTGGTCCTTTGTCAGAAGGGAAAGCAGGGTGGATGTGGAGGTTTTTAAACTCTTCAGATATTGTTCATGGTTTTCTTTTTCAGAGGGATAATGACAGTGTTATCACTGGGGAGAAAGAAGAGTCTCTATATTTTGGTTCTTTTGTAGTTTGTTCTTTTATCTTAGAAAAGTCATTTTAGCTCTTTTTTTTTTTCCACATCATTTCACTGTTGATGATCATGCAGGGATTGTAAAGATTGGAAGAAGTACTAGCAGGCAAAATGTAGACAAACAGGATTATTATTATTTGTAAAAGGCAAGAAGGTAGATGCAAATTGCTGAACTTAACATTTGGGGGCAGGTACTCATTGGATATTTTGTAAGCACGTATGCTTATCAAAAGCAGTGATTGCTAGCAGCCAGCAAAAAATGAAATAGGATTGAGTCTAAACAATGAACTTCTTAAGGACAGAGACCATGCTTTTACCCCGTTAAAAACTTTTAAAAATTCTATAGAAAAGTATAGTAAATAACATAGAGACACCTGTATTTCTATTACCCATTTTTTTCCAAATTTACTTCTAGTCTTTTTTTCATTTATAATGAATAATATCAGATCTACCTAAAATTTCCCTGGTGCATATTTATACATTGATTTATGTGTGTGACTATCCATTAATTATGTGTGCATATATGTACATATGTATAATTTTGTGTCTCTGAAACAATGTATACAGATAGTATTATGCTGCATATTATTCTACATCGTGCTTTTTTAAAACTCACATCATTTTGGTGTTTCTGGGGGTAGGGGTGTACTTTTAGTCCGTGCTCTACCACTCTGTAGCCACTTTTTACACCATTCCGTTCTCTAGTTTTTCACAGATGTCTGGTCCAAATTCTTCTAAACTGGCTATTGTGTAGCATTCTCATTCTTGTTCATTCACAAACTTTTAAGATTTAGGCCATGACATCAAAGAGTAGACATGACTTTTTTGTCCCCATATGCACAGTAGATAATGTTTAGGACACAATATCAAATCCTCTATATTACAATTTCTATCAGTGTGTTCATCATGCAGATTGCTAGGATTAATTCCTCATTTTCAGTGTTTGGGCACACTTAAATCATTATGTTTAATAATGGGGATCTTATTGTTAATTGACTTTCAGTAAGATCAGACTATCCCATGATCACCTAATCAGTTATTTGACCATAGATACTTTTAAAATGAATGTTATGTTTTTCCTCTACAGTTAGAGTGATCATATAATTCATTGTCCAAAGTGGGACACTATTAACAAAGTAGAGTACTATTAGCAATGATGCGGGGGTAACAGTTATAAATTGGAACTGCTTTAGGCAAAAATAAGTATGTAGTCACCCTGCTTGTGAAGCAGAAGACAGTGGCACAGAATGGTTTTGTTCAGATGGAACAGGGAGCCTGGATGCTGCTATTCAACTCGTTTCGCCACGCTTGGAAACGAAGCCCTCTGCCATCTAGAAGCGTCATTCAGAATCGTTGCTAACCTCTGTACCTCAGGGAGCACATGAGCCAACAGATTCATCACACACATGAAGCTGGCACAGCATTGCAATTCGTGCTTTAAGATGGAAGGACTTATACACACTGGGGAGAGGGCAAACATTTCCTGAGGTGGTGGCAAGCATTTTGCAGAGGCAGTAATGAAAGGAAGTTATCTTCTAGTGTGCAGATTAAGATCTAGAAGCTTAATAAACCTTCCTCTCAAGAGACCCTCTTAGTGTCAAGGAAACTTGGATTTATTTATCAGAAAGCTAGGATTAAAGATAAAGTAGAAATAGGACACCCCAGATGTCCTCCTGTCACCTGCCTTAAGGGACATTTCTGTGTAAATCATGCCTCTGGTGTTTCTTTGGTGTGCTCTCCAGAAGCTGATGTGCTTAGCTGTGATGGAGTAATTGAACAATGACTTTATTCGTTTTAACGCTTAAACTACTGCAATAATGAATTCGATCTTGAGGGAAATTTGCTAATCCTAGTTACAGGATATTAGTGGTTTATTAACACAGTGACCCGCTATTCTTTTTTTTTTGAGTTGGAGTCTCACTCCGTCGCCCAGACTGGAGTGCAGTGGCTGCTCCCGGCCACCACAGCCTCGACCTGCTGGGCTCTGGCGATCCTTCCGCCTCAACCTTCCAAGTAGCTGGAACTACAGGCGCATGCTACCACGCCCAGCTAGTTTTTGATTTATTGTAGAGATGAGGTCTCGCCAAGTTGCCCAGGCGGGTCTCGAACCCACGGGCTCAGGCAGTTCACTCACCTTGGCCTCCCAAGGTGCGGGATTACAGGCTGAGCCACCGAGCCCGGCTTCGCTAGCCTTAAGTAGCTTTCTTCATATTGTTCCTTTTTCTCACTTCACCTCAGTTAATTTATTCACTCACCTAGTGTTCATTGAGCACATACTAGGTGATGATCCACTAGACACTGGCGAACAAGGTGAAAATGGTGAACACGATAGGTGACCTCCTTGCCATCACGGAGCCTATTTATAGAGATGCTGTGTGGGGGTGGGGGGCGGAGGGTTGTTACACAGTAATAGTCTAGTAACTAGATGGATTCAGTTATTTCAGAGGAGGAGGAATACTGTCAAAATACGAGCTTATGTGACGGTGAGTGACTGAGGTGGAAATGAGGGCTGTTTAGAGGCGGGTGGTCAGAGGAGACCTCTCTGAGGGGATGACAGTCGAAGTGAGGCCTAAATAATAAGAAGCCAGAGAAGTAGGGGAAGAAGGGTGCCCGCAGGAGAATAGCAAGTATAGCGGTCCCGAGGCAAGAATGAGCGTGGCATGTTAAAGGAATGTGAAGAAGGTTAGTATGGATGCAGCACAGAGACAGGGAGTGTAGGATATGATAGGAGATGTAGGAGATAAAGTTGGTAGGGGTCAGATTGCATTGGCCTTAGAGGCTGTGATGACACTTTTGGGTTTTATTCTACAATGGGAATCTATCGGGATGTTTTATGCTAAGAGTGTATCATAATCTTGTTTACGTTTTTTCAGAGCGCCTTCTGCCTTTAAGGAAGCAAAAGTGGAAACAGGGGAACTTCCGTTAGAAGCTTTGTTCCATTAGGTGAGACTTGTCATTGGTATGTGCTAGGGTGGAAGTAGATGGATTCACCTGTGTTTTTTAGGTACCCCTGCCTGGATGTGCTGATGGACCAAATGGGAGATGAAGGGAAGAGAGGGATCAAGGATGGTTCATGGGTTTTGTTCTGAGAAACTGGATAGATGGTGGTACTGTTGTTAAGACTGGGGGGACTGGGAGGAGAACAAGTTTTAGATGTGGGCATCAAAAGTTCTGTGATAAATCTGAGATACTTAGGCTACAGATGTATACGTTTTGGTGTTATTGGCATACAGATGACCAGAAAAACCTAGAGAATTAAGCCCTGTCACACTCTGCCATTGAGAGATCAAGTAGAGGAGGAGACATAGGAAGCATAGTAGGAAATTATGATGCCAAATAAATCACTTGAGGTCTATGTTTCAAAAAAATATGGTACATATACACAATGGAATATTACGCAGTCATAAAGAAGAACAAAACTATGGACTTCACAGCAACTTGGATGGATTTAGAGTCTACCATACTCAGTGATCTATCCCAGAAACAAAGAACTGAGTACCGTATGTGCTCAGTCATAAGTGGACCCTGAACAATTTACCATAATACAATAAGAAAGAAATTGGCAGTAGTGGGATACTGCCCCCGGGAGGGGGGGAGATGGGAGCATATAACATCAATAAAGGTACCTGATCTCAAACCAGGTGAAGTGGGGATCAAAGAGAGGCCCAGACTTTACCTGTGTGATGACCACTTGCACACCTAAATCTTAATTGTACCACATATCTTTAAAATAAAAAAAATTTTTTTAAAAGGAGGAGATAAGTGTTCAGTCACGTAGAATGCCACTGAGGAGGTTGTGTAAGGCAAGAACAGACCACTTTTTTGTATAACTCTTAAGTTTTTCACCCTGACATCTCCATAGTCTCCAGGATCTAGCTCATCTTCAGCGTCTAAGTTCCTGCTCTCCCGAGTACTTAATATTGACCCAGAATTGTTTGCTCTTGCTATAACCATTATGGGCACCAGCATTTTCCTCTCCCACCCTGTTTGCTGTGACTGTACCTATTCCCTAGGTTCTAACCTGAATGCCTCAGCTCTCTCGTGACCTCTGGCTGTCCCTTGACCCTCATGGCAGCTACTTACCTGTATGTCACCTGTGCACCATGATGGCCAAAGAGCAGATTCTGGAGCCCGGTATAGAAGTGTCCTCAGACTCTTATCAGTAGCTCCCAGGGTGGGGTGTCCTGGTACCTTTCCATGCCCTTCTTGCCAATGCTCTCAGTACCCTCGATCATGAATTTCCCATTTTCTTCTGGAACTGCTATTATGCAAAGTAGGTCTTCTGTATCTGTTTTCTAGGTCCTTCAAATAAAACATATTATTGCTATCTATTAGTGTGTTGTATGCTTTTAGAATTCAGTTAATTTTTTATTGAAGTAAAATATGCTCATAGTTTGAAAAATATACCTGATGACACCAAAATATTGTATTGAAAAAAGTCTTGAGCTTCAGTTCTCTGTATTCTTCCATTCTCATTCCTCAGAATGAGCTATTTTCAATCCTTTTGGCTGTTCTTTTTGGTATTTCCATATTTCTAAACTATATGCATTTCTTAATCTTTTTTCAGTTTTAGACATCATCTATGGACATCCTATTGCAGATGAAAATTTACCTCTTTTTCCCTCTTTTCTTCTCATTCTTCCAATATAGTTACATTACAATTTTTAGCCAAATCATTATTCTGTGTTTTATATTATCCTATATAAATAAATAAATATTCTTTTTTTTTCCTTTCCAGAAAGTGAGAAAGCAGGATTTACTGAGAGGACAGAGAAGCTCCCACAGTGGGAGAGTGATGAGGGTTGCCCCATCAATAAATATTCTATATGAATATATCCTATTTATATTATTGTGACAAAGTATAAATATCTTACATTTGAACTGAGTATTGTACTTGTACCTTTCCTTTACTGTACAACTTTTTGTTTTTCCTGGTCTTAGTAATTGTCACATTTTCCCCTTGTGTCTTTTTTTTTTTCCCCATTTGAATCTTTAGATATGCCTTATGTCTATCAGTAGTTCTTTCCCAATGCTTTTAATATACCAGCTAACTTACCGATTTTTGTCTCCTTTCCAGTTAGTCTCCTCTTGAAGCTCTGTCTTTCCCTGGTCTGGACTGGTGTCGTTCTAGGCTTCCTGCAGAGCTGTCGTTCTGGGACTGCCCTCTGCCGTTATTCTGGGAGTACCTTTGTTTCCCTCTTGGGATGCCCTGTTTTCTGCATCTCAAGTTTGTCTCTTTCTTGACTTATATATTTGCTTTGCTGGAACATATGCTCCATTAGCTTCCTGAACAGGTAGGTATGTGTCCAAATTTTTTAAATTCTAGATTCACACGTGGATGATGGCCAGGTAAAGAATTTTAGGTTGAAAATTGTGTTTTCTCTGAATTTTAAAGACATGACTTCACTGTCTTCTAGCAGCTACTGTTTCTAGCTGTATTTGTCTTCTAGTAGCTAGTGTGATGATTCCTACATTTTTTTGTATTACCTGTCCCTTCCTTTAGAAACTTTTAAAATTTCTTTCATATTCTTCTGTTTCTCTCTTTTTGTTTTTATTGTACTGACTAGGAATTCCAGCGTTGAATAGCAATGACAAGAGTAGACATCCTTGCCTTGTTCTTGTTAAGTCTGATGTGAATTATAGTTTTCTTTTTTATTCAATAGTCAATGTTTATTGTGTTGAGGAAGTTCCTAGTTTGTTTATACTTTTGTTTTTAAAATCATGAGTGAGTGTTATATTTTATTAAATGCTTTCAATGCATTTGTTGAGATTTTCATATGGTTTTTGTTCTTTATTCAAGCATTCACTACCATCTGAGCCTGGGTTTTTTTCTGTGTGAAGATTTTGACAAAGAACTAACTTTCGGTTTTATTTATTTTCCTCTATAAACTAACTTCAGAAGAACTGACATCATGAAATATTGGATTTTTGATTTTTTTATAGCAGAGTTGTATAGTTTTCTGCCTATCGGTCCTGTGCATATTTTGTTAGATTTATACCTAAGTAATTTGGAGGGAGCTAGTTTGAATAGTATTATATTTTTAGTTTCAAGTTCTAGTTCTTTGCTAGCATGTAAGAAAGCAATGTATTTTTGTATATTAACCTTGCACCCTGCAATATTGCTGTAATTGCTTATGTGTTCCAGGAGGCTTTTTCCTTTCTTTCAGTTTTGTGGGGTTTTCTACATAGGCAATCATGTCATCTGCAAAAACAGTTTTATTTCTTCCTTCCCAATGTGTATATCTTTTACTTCCCTTTCTTGTTTTATTGCATTAGTTAGGGCTTCAGTAAAAATGTTGAATAGGAGTGGTGAGAAGACATCCTTGCCTTGTCCCTGATCTTAGTGGGAAAGCATCCAGATTCTAATCAAGTGTGATGCTGGCTGTAGGTTTTTTAAATAGATATTCTTTATTAAGTTGAGGAAGTTCCCCTCTATTTCTAGTTTGTTGAAAGCCATTCCTTTTTCATATGTTTCTCCTATTTTTCTCTCTTTCCTTCTGTGCACACTTAATATCTCATATTTTGAGACTCTGTTCAATTTTCTTCAAACTTTTTTTCTCTCTGTTCTTCAGATTGGATAATTTCTATTAATCTAACATCAAGGTCACTGATTCTTCTGTCCTTCTGCCATCTGAAATCTGATAGCTGAGCCTTTTTAGTGAATTTTTCTTTTTAGTTGCCATAACAACTTTAGAATTTCCATTTTGTTGTATATTTTCCATCTCTTTATTTCCTCTGTTTTAAAGTCAGTTTCACCACACTTTCCTTTAATTCTTTAAACTTGGTTTTATTTGTTCTTTTAACTTATTTGAAGTAGCTGTTTTGAAATCTTCATCTGCTAAATCCAGCATCTGGGAACACTCAGACCATTTCCAATTGACTGCTTGAATTTTGTTTTTCCCCAGAGTATGGGACCCACTTTCTTTTTTCTGTGCCTGTCTATAAAGGCATCTTGTTGTAAATATTTGTTGACAGTATTTTAGGTAACATATTGGTACAGCTCTGGATTCTTTTTGTGGTGGTGGTGGTGGTTTTGTTTAGGTAACTGGACTAGATTAAATCTCCAAAGTTTGTTCTCACAGTGTCTGACTACTGATGTCTCTATACTTTGGTTTTGATTTGTTTTTATTCTTTAGCCTGGTTTCCTAGAGGAGGTGCCCATGTGTCTGCATAGCACAGTGTTCAGCAAAGATTGGTTGTAGTCAAAACCCTCGAACCAGTAAGGCTCCCTTCTCCACTGATGGAGGTGCTGGCTGTGGAGCACATTATCCTACATTCTGTTCAAGTTAGCCCCAGCCTTATGCTATGGTCTCTTCTTCAGTCTCTGTGTTTGTGCACACATGAGTTGCATCAGGGAGGTGTGTGTGGGTGGCATGGGCCCACTCTCATCTCTGCTGTGCATGCTTGTAGCCTCCAGCCAACCTGGGATATGTGAAGGGCTTTTATAAGCCCCCTACAACTGTCTCACTTCCTGGAACTCCCTGTTAAGTCTTAAGCTGGTCTGCCAGTCCATCACTTGCCCCAAATAGAACAGCAGCCTCAGGGTAGCAGATATACTGGCAATCCCTGTTTGCTTGCCTGCCTCTGAGATTGCCACTTTGACTGACAGCACTCTGTGTCTCATGAGTTCCTTCAGCAACACTAGTGAATCTGTTTTTTAAAGCCTGCACCACCCTTGTTAAACTTTCCAAGTGACAGAGCTGGGACGAAAGACTAAGGCAGCTCTTGGCAAGAAAGTCACAGACTTGTGCGGCCCTTACCTGAGATTCAGTTGTTTTCATGAATAAACACTTCTCAGTTTGTTGAATACCTTTGGTTGATTTCCAGAGCACTGACATGGTTGTTTTTGACTTTTGACCAGCTTTATAGTTCCTTTTGGGGGAAAGGATTTGTAGGCCCCCTCACTCTGTTATGCCAGAAGTTAGATGTCCCTGGACATTTTTAGGAATGTTCCTCCAGGTTATTCTGATAGGCGACCAGAGTTGAGAATGATTGCACTTAGGATTCTTCAAGCTCTAAATACATACACGTAAAATCATGGCATAGGAAAGTCCTTGCCACATTGACTCTCTTAAAAAAAAAGCCTTTAATGTCTTATGTATTATAAATAAGGGCGTAATTTTAAAACAGGACTTAAAGAGGTTCTAGAGTATAGACCTATCCTCTGCCAGATTGACCAACAACCTTTCTTATAATTTGTATATTAAAGTTGGCAGATTTAGCCCTTGGTCTTGGTATGGTATTATTTTATGTTCAGCTTTGTTGGCTAATATCCATTTCCTGAAACAGACTCCTAATCTAATTTTTCCAGGTTGAAAGCTTCTTAAGCAGTATATGTGCTGTGCTCAGAGGTTGTCTGGAATCTGTGCTTGATGTATCCTTAAATCTGAAAAGATATTATTCATGGTTGACATATCTGAGGAGACTAAATTGAGAACATTGGGCTAACTGACTTTTTTTGTGCTGCTTGAGAAAGATTACCAATCAGGTTTTGGGGATATGTCTAGACCCATTATGTAATGAATTACAGTGGATACAACAGATAAAGGTGCACTGGACTCTTAAACTAGTAGTGAACAAGAATAGCATACAAAAGAGACTAATAGATCAGTCTTAATAGAATGCAGATGCATAGAAATCTTAAGTAAAGTACTAATGAACTAAATCTGTTAGAGCGGTGTTGACTTTTTTTTTACATATTTTCTCGTTTTTCTGGACTAGTGGTTCTCAGGGTGTGACCCAAGGATCCATAGGGATCTCTAGACCCTTTCCAGAAATTCATGAGGTCAGTATCATTTGTATACAAATACAGAGATGTTAATTGTCTATTTGCCTTTTTTACTCTCAAAGAAATAGCAGAAACAGATATGAGAAGTTACCTGTATTCTATTAAGCCAGACATTA
Organism: Tarsius wallacei; assembly: GCA_963574415.1. Classification (NCBI taxonomy): domain Eukaryota; kingdom Metazoa; phylum Chordata; class Mammalia; order Primates; family Tarsiidae; genus Tarsius; species Tarsius wallacei. Next base: position 6,975 of record CAUYQG010077820.1, on the reverse strand, counting down.
AAGAGATTTGAGCAAGTGTCACTTTTTCTAGTAAATTTTTTAAGAAAATAGTAATTTTTAATAAAATGTGTTATTTATATTAACCTGTAATAGCTTTTTAAAGTTGTTTTAAATCAGTACTTTATAAGTTTATTGGTTTTAATTTCTAATATGGTGAATTTTGATAGCTATAATTCACGTATACAAAAGGTCTCTGGGTCCCCTAATTTTGAAGAGTGCTACTTTGTCTCACAATACTATGGATATATATATATGTATATACATATATATATATGATATATACTTTTAAAATGTGATTGGTCTCATGCTGTGCATATTGCATTATCTACATTTTTTGCTTAATATATCACAAATTGTTTCTCATATCATGAATTTTATTGGGTCCATAATACTCCATTTTACAGTTATTGTAATTATCTTAATCTTATAAATAGTGGTATAACAATTTTTATGCATATTATTGATCAATTTCTTATCATTTAAAAAAAGTTAACAATATTTGCCTCAGTTCATTGGCATTGCTAATAATTGCCTGGCATTCTGGAAGGCAGTGGCATTTAGGGAGAAAAAGTAAGATTCCTGCTGTACAGAAAAGAGTTAACATGACAGATCGGAGACTGTTTGTCATCAGAAAGTCTGTCTGGCTGTCTGGCTTACAAGATTGATCCAAAGCTGACATCTGGAAACTTACTGGTAAACCCTGATTTGAAAGTTTTCCTATGTGAGAAGAGTGGCTTATTGTGCAAGTAAGCCACTATTTGTAAACTATTTGTACAAGCCATGTGATTTATGCTGAACACCCAATTTTCTCATTGGAGCCTTACATTTTGGTATGTGCTGGGCAGGAGACCTACATGGCCAGCCCCCAGTAACAACCTTAGGCATGAGTCTCTGATGAGCATACCTGGTAGACAGTACTTTGCGTGTGTCGTCAACACTTATTGCTGGAAAAATTCCGTGTGCCCTGTATGACTTCACTGGGAGAAGACTTTTGGAAGCTTGTCCCTTATTTCCCCAAGTTTTCTCTTTGTGTGTCTTTTCCTTTGCTGATCCAACTATTTGCTGAATGCTGTGAATCCTTCTAGTGAATCACTGATCCTAGGGGTGGTCTTGAGTACTGCTGACATACCTGCTATCATACCCACAGTTAAGTAGGGGAAAAGAGATATGTATGTGGTTATAGTCCAGTGGAGAAGATCTAAAATAAGAGTGTAATTAACAAGAGAAAGAGGAGGAGCTAAACAGAGGTCAGAGAGCTTCATGGGGAGACAACCAGAATATTTTGAAGGATAAATGGAATGTCATCAAATGAAGAAAGAGAAGGCTGGGTCTGGTAGGCAGATAGCATAAATTTAGAGGGATAAAGCTCATAGTGTAGTTTGTTTGGAGAGCTCCAAGGCGTTTGGTAATGTTGAAGCAAGAAATGATTCTGGGTAAGAGAGCACATTGGAGAGCTAAGCAAGAAGTCATTGCAGGGCTTCTAATTAGAAAATGTTATGTGCAGAGAATGATATAGGGGAATACAAGAAGACACAGAGGACAGTTATGTTCTTCTATTCCAGGTGAGGAATACCATGAGGGCTTATTCTGTGTGAAGAAGAGAGGCCAGATGAGCACCAAAGTGAGCAAATGTTATAGAACTTCAGGGTGTACTTAAGTGAAAAAAATTCAGAAGGTGGATGGATGAGGCCTAAGGAATTTTTGAGACTCAGCCTATATATGAGAACTTCAGCTGCAACCTCTGACATCTGTATGAACAGAGCCATTCTTTCTGTCCCCTTGCCTCACTAGATGGAGAAGTATTAGACTTGGATTCACAGTGCAGGTATCCTTTTAGGAGCTGTTAGAGTGAACTAAACCAGGAGATGCTTGTGGAACTTATTGAACTTTCCACCCTTAGAAATCATGGTTCAAAAGACGAGAAGCCCCAGACACTGAAGTTAGTTCTGGACACTGTGGGAGGGGGTGAGTTATGGATGGAAAGAAATGACAGTTTCCCGAAACTCAGTCTTAAAGCCCTTACTACTCTAGGAGAAGCAGACACCAATATTTACCATCTGTGTCCAGTGGACCTTTTAAATTTATTTTTATTGTGTGAGGATTGCTTGAGACCAATCTGAGCAATATGGCAAGACTCCGTCTATTTAAAAAAAAAAAAAAAGCCATGTATGGTAGCTTGTTCCAGTTATTTGGGAGGCTGAGGCAGCAGGATTGCTTGAACCCAGGTGTTTGAGATTACAATGAACTGTATATACATAAACCAAAATTAGAATAGAAATGTTTATAAGTGCAACAGTTTAGGGCTGTGTGCCATTCTGTAATGGTATTTTGCCATATGAAAGGGTAGAAAACATATATACATATACGTGTATGTATATTCATATAAAGTAAGGAAATATGATATACTGTTATTTATAGCTGTATATACTTAAACTAATATAGAAACAAAACATGTATACCTACAAATGGCTGTACCACTCCCACTCCAGCCTGAGTAACAGAATAAGACTCTGTCCCTTAAAAAAAATACAGAAATAAGAATAAATGAATAGTGAGAAACAACTTTATTATACCTTACATTTTAATAAGAATTTAAACATAGTAAAGCCAATTTTTTATTCCACATATTTCTGGTTTGATAGGTATATAAACTGAAATGAGCAGAATCCTCTGAATATAACAAATTGCTCATCAGCTCTTATGCCTAAACCTGGAACACATCCTACTTGTAAATAAATTCCAGATTTCAAATACATCACTAATAGGGTCTAGCTTATCATTACATCTAGTTCTTTTGCACTTGCATCATCAAATGAAAACCTTTTGAAAACTGTCAGTTAATAATTTTGTTGAAAAGGATGGCCATATCAGCTCGGCAGTTGCAAAATATTTTAATTATTAGATTGCTGAATACCAGTTAGAGTGATCGATCCAATGAAGTTTTTTCTTTTCATATTATCTCTCTTATTGGTCATTTTTGTGTGCACACCAGCCTTTAGCATTTGTCTGCTTATGAACTTGTCTAGTAAATCATGTTGCACAAATACATAATAGACAAAAGAATACTGTTACACATCCTCTTAGCAACACAGGATGTCCTGAGTTCTTATGACAAACAGTGTGGTGAAATCCTTTCAGTTGAATGACTCCCTAATGAAAATGCTGTATTTCCTTTTTGCCCTTAAAAATTATTATTCAGGCTGGGCTCGGTGGCTCAGCCTGTAATCCCAGCACTTTGGGAGGCCAAGGCGAGTGGATTGCCTGAGCCCGCAGATTTGAGACCAGCCCGGGTAACTTGGTGAGACCTCGTCTCTACAATAAATCAAAAAATTAGCCGGGCATGGTAGTGCGTGCCTGTAGTTCCAGCTACTTAGCAGGCTGAGATGAAAGGATCACCTGAGCCCAGCAGGTTGGCGCTGGGGTGACCATGAATGTGCCACTGCCCTCCAGCCTGGGCGATGGAGTGAGACTCCAGCTAAAAAAATATATATATTATTCATTCATTGATTCTTTTTTGTTTTGCTTTTGTATTTTAAAAATGATTTATTTGAAAATAACTGTAGAATTGCAGTAAGCTGCAAAGACTGATAGTTTAACCTTGACCCATTTTTCTCTGGCCATTTTTCCTTTTATAACTTGTTGTGATGTTATGTATGTATGATGTACAATATCAAAATCAGGAAATTGGCATTGGTATTATGAGTGTAGATAGTTCTGTGTCATTTCATGACACGTGAAGATTCTTGTAACCACCACTATAGAACAATTTTATTACCATGACGTTCTCCCCTGTGGTGTTCATAGTCACATCAACCTCTTTATCGCTCATCATCCATAACACCTGGCAACCCTGATCTGTTATCTATCACTAAAATTTTGTCATTTCAGAAATGTTTATAAATGGAATCATACAGTGTGTGAGAGACTGGAACTTTTTACTCAGCATGATGCCCTTGAGGCCTATCTAAGTTGTTGGATGTTTCGGTAGTTTGTTTCTTTATTTTGCTGAGTAGGATTTCATAGTAGGGATGTCAATCTTTTAGATGGCATATAATTGGATCATTTTTTTTTTGAGTTAGAGTCTCACTCTGTCACCCAGACTGGAATGCAGTGGCTGCTCCCGGCCTTCAGCCTCTACTTGCTGGGCTCCGGCGATCCTTCCACTCAGCCTTCCAAGTAGCTGGAACTACAGGCGCACGCTACCACGCCCGGCTAATTTTTTAAAAAATTTATTGTAGAGATGAGGTCTCGCCAAGTTGTGCAGGCGAGACTCGAACCCGCGGGCTCAGGCAATCCACTCACCTCAGCCTCCCAAAGTGCGGGATTACAGGCTGAGCCACCAAGCCTGGCTAATTGGATCATATTTTTAAATTCACTCTATCTCTTTTAATTGGTGTATTTAGACCATGCACATGTAATGTAGTTATCGATATGTTAGGCTTAATTAAGTTTGTCATTTTTCTTTACTGTTTGTTCCCTTTGTATTTTAGTTTTCTTTTTCTTGACTTCTTGTGGGGTACTTAAGCATTTTTTTGACTTGCAGTTTGATTTATCTGTAGTGTTTTTGAGTGCATTCCTTTGTACATATATTTGAGTGTTTGCTCTAAGTATTTCAATATACATATATAACTTATAGTCTACTGGCGTTGACATTTTATCAATTTGAGTGAAGTGTTGAAGCTGTATCTCCTTGAAAGTCCTTCACACGCCCCAGTTTATAATTGTTTTAAATATTTCTTTTACACTGAGAACTATATCAAACAATATTCTGTTTCTGTCTTCAACCATCAAATGTAATTTAGAAAATTTAGGAATAAAAGGAATGTCTCATTTAGAGTTTTGGGGTTTTTTTTTGTTTTGTTTTCTTTCTTTTTTTTCCCTCTCTTTCAGTTCTTTATTTTTGATATTGCAAGATTCCTTCTTTTATCATTTTCTTTCTGTTTCAATAACTTCCTTTAGCCATTCTTTTTGGGTGTTTGCTGATGACAAACTCCATTAGCTTTTTGTTTTTGTTTTTGTTTTTGAGTCAGGGTCTTACTCTGTCACCCAGACTAGAGTGCAGTGACATGATCATAGCTCACTATAGCCTCAAACTCCTGGATTCAAGCAATCCTCCCTCCTTAGCCTCCTGATTAGCTGAGACTGCAGGCATGCACCACACACCTGGTTACTTTTTTGTAGAAACAAGGTCTTGTTATGTTGCCCAGGCTGGTCTCAAGCTCCTGGGTTCAGGCAGTCCTCCCACCTTGGCCTCCCAAAGTGCTGGAATTACAGGTGCGAGCCACCAGGCCTATCCCACCTTTCTCTTTTAGAAGAATATGTTGATGTTCCTTTTAATCCTTAAGGATAATTTTGCCAGAGATGGAATTTGAGGTTGACAGTTATTTTCTTTTAGTACTTGAAAAGTGTTGTGCCACTTACTTTTGGCCTCCATAGTTTCTAATTGGCATGGGTTTCCATTTAGGGTTTGCTCAGCTTCTTGAATCTTTATGTCGGTTTATGTCTTTTGCCAAATTTGAGACATTCTAGCCATTATTCCTTTAAATGCAGTCATTTGTTGCTTAATAATGGGCTTCTGTTCTGAGAAATATGTCATTAGGTGATTTTGTCATTGTGCAAACATTATAGAATGTACTTACACAAACCTAGATGGTCTAACCTACTACATATAGCCCGTTGCCCCTAGGCTACAGACCTGTACAGCATGTTACTGAGCTGAATACTGTTGGCAGTTGTGACACACTGGGAACTATGTGTGTATCTGAACATAGAAAAAGTAGAGTTGCCGGGCTTGGTGGCTCAGCCTGTAATCCCGCGCCTTTGGGAGGCTGAGGTGAGTGGATTGCCTGAGCCCGCGGGTTCGAGACCCGCCTGGGCAACTTGGCGAGACCTCATCTCTACAATAAATCAAAAAATCAGCCGGGCGTGGTAGCGTGCACCTGTAGTTCCAGCTACTTGGAAGGCTGAGGTGGAAGGATCGCCGGAGCCCAGCAGGTCGAGGCTGCGGTGGCCGGGAGTGGCCACTGCACTCCAGTCTGGGCAACAGAGTGAGACTTCAACTCAAAAAAAAAAAAAAAAAAGTGACTGTCTTTCACACACTAATTTTGTGCCCTAAGATTTTGCCAAAGTCCTTTATCAATGCAAGAAGGTTTTTTGACAGATTCCCTGGGTTTTCCAGGTGTAGGATCATGCCATCCAGAAAGGATAGATTAACTCCCTCTTTTCCTATTTAGATACCCCTCATTTCCTTCTCTTGCCTGACTGCTCTAGGGTTAGGACTTCCATTGGTGTGATGAACATGAGGGGTGGGAGTGGGCAGCCTTGTGTTTTTCTGGTTTTCAGAGGAAATGCTTCTAATTTCTGTCCACTTAGTAATATATTGGCTGTGGGTTTATTGTAGATTGCTGGTACTATTTTGAGGTATATTCCTTCTATACCTAGGTGTTCAAGGGTTTTTTTTTTTTTTTTATCAAGAATGGATGCTGGATTTTGTCAGAAGCCTTTTCTGCATCTAATGATATAATCATGTGATTCTTACTGCCCAAAGAAACCAAAGAAGACACAAACAAACGGAAAATTATTCCGTGCTCATGGATTGGAAGAATCAACTTTGTTAAGATATCCATCATACCCAAGGTAATCTATATATTCTGCGCAATACCCATTAAATTATCATCATCATTCTTCTCAGACCTGGAAATGACAATACAGAAATTCATATGGAAACATAAAAGACTGTGAATAGCCAAAACAATCCTCAGCAAAAGAAACAAAGTGGGAGGTATCACACTTCCAGACTTTAAACTTTACTATAAGGCTACAATAATCAAAATTGCCTGTTGTTGGCACAAGAACAGGTATATAGTATAGGATAGAAATTCCAGAATGGTATAGGATAGAAATTCCAGAAGGAAAATCTCAATTTCTCAACAAACTCATCTTTGACAAAGCCTCCACCACCAACCACTGGGGAGA
>CAUYQG010077817.1:0-13480 GCA_963574415.1 Tarsius wallacei | reverse complement strand
TGGTGGAGGCTTTGTTGAAGATGAGTTGGTAAGAAATTGAGAAATTAAGGTTTTGCTATCATTTTCTGTTGGGCTGTATGACTATTTTTGTACCAAACCAGACTGTTTTGATTATTGTAGTCTTTTAATAAAGTTTAAAGTCTGGGAGTATGATACTGCTCACTTTGTTTCTTTTGCTGAGGATTGTTTTGGCTATTCATGGTCATTTTAGTTTCCATATGAATTTCTGTATTGACATTTCCAAGTTTGAGAAGAATGATGATGATAATTTAATGGGTATTGTGTTGAATATGCAGATTGCCTTGAGTAAGATGGGCAACTTAACAATGTTAATTCTTCCAATTCATGAGCGTGGGACAATTTTCTATTTATTTGTGCCTTCTTTGATTTCTTTGAGTAGTGTTTTGCCGTTTTTGTTGTAAAGGTCTTTCACTTCTCTGATCAAGTAGATGCCAAGGTATTTCATTTTATTTGTGGTTGTTGTGAATAGGATTGTACACTTCATTTGGTTCTCTGCTTGTGTTGTTGGTGTATAAAAATGCAACTATCTTTTTAATGTTTATTTTATAACCTGAGACTTTGCCAAAATCCTTTATCAGTGCAAGGGGGTTTTTGACAGATTTCCTTGTTTTTTTCAGGTATGGGATCATATTGATTGCAAAGGTGGATAGCCTAACTTCCTCTTTTCCTATTTGGGTAACCCTGATATCCTTCTCTTGTCTGATTTCTTGAGCTAGGATTTTCAACACTATGTTGAACAGGAGGATGAGAATAGGCCACCTTGTCTTTTCCAGTTTTCAGGGGAAATGTTTCCAATTTCTTTTCATTTAGTAATATGTTGACTGTGGGTTTATCGTGGGTGGTGTTTACTATTTTGAGGTATGTTCCTTTTATGCCTAGGTGTTTGAGAGTTTTTCTCAAGAAGGGATGCTGGATTATATCAAAAGGTTTTTTTGCATATAATGATATAATCATGTGTTTCTTGCTTTTACATCTGTAGATATATTTAATTACATTTATGGTCTTGCAGAAGTTAAACCAGGCTTGCATCCCAGGGATGAAGCCTACTTGGTCATGGTGCGTAATTTTTGAGATGAGCTGTTGAATCCGATTGCTAGAATCTTGTTGAGAATTTTTGTATCTATGTTCATCAGGAATATTGGCCTGTAGTTCTCTCACTTTGTTGGGTCTTTGCCCAGTTTGGGTATCAGTGTGATGTTAGCTTCATAAAATGGTTTGGGGAGGGCTCCGTCTTTCTCAATTGCGTGGAATATTTTCAGTAGGATTGGTATCAGCTTCTCCTTTTGTGTTTTGTAGAATTCCTCTGAAAAGCCATCTGGTCCAGGGCTTTTTTTTTTGTAGGTAGTTTTCTTATGACAGAGTCAATTTCCCAGACTGTTATTCGTCTATTTAGGTTCTCTATTTCTTCTTGTTTCAATATTGGGAGGTTGTGTGATGTCAGAAATGCCACCATTTCTTTTAGGTTTTTGAATTTGTTTCCACATGAGTGTGTATTGTAATCTCTGATGATACTTTGTATTTCTTTGGAGTCAGTTGTGACTTGATTTTTTGCATTTCTGATTGTGTTTATTTGGGCTTTTTCTTTTTTCTTGGTCAACCTGGCTAGGGATCCATCAATCTTGTTTTTTGTTTTGTTAATTTTTTAATAAGAGTTTTGTCTTCTGTGTCCCATATTTGGGCTTTTACTTTGGTGATATGGATTCTTCTGTTAAAGTTAGGGTTTTGGAGGTCTTGCCTTTCCAGCTCCTTTAGGTCATTTGTTAGGATGATGACTTGTGATCTTTCTATTTTTTTTATGTGTATTCATAGATGTATAAATTCCCCTCCTAGAACCAATTTCATGGCACCCCAGAGATTTTGGTAAGATGTATCTTTGTTTACATTTTTTTCCAAGAATCTTTTAATTTTTGTTTTGTTGAACCAGGAGTTGTTCAGCATTGTGCTATTTAGTGTCCATGTCTTTGTGTGTTTTGGGGGGATCTTGTTGGTAGTGATATTTATTTTAATTCCACTGTGGCCTGAGAAGGTGCATGGTAGTATTTCAAGCTCATGGAATTTGTTTATGATTGATTTATGGTGGAGGATGTGGTTGATCTTGGAGTATGTTCCATGTGATGATGAATAGAACGTATATACCATAGTTGCTAGGTGGAGTTTCTGTAGGTATCTATTAAGTCCATTTGGTCATGTGTTAAGGTTCTGGATCTCCTTATTGATTCCTCTTCTACACTTTGTGGGGAAGCCCGAGTCCCCAAGCCCTCATCCTTCCCAAAACCTCATGCTCCTTCCACTCACAACATGGAAAGATGGTGGTTTATTGTGCCTCCTTTAGTGGTTGCTTTTGTTAAAACCTTCCAGTTTTGCCTGTTTGTGAAAGTCTTGCTATGAATTATAGTGAATTATTGGGTAAATTATTTCCAATTTACTTACAGGCAATCAACTTTTAAAAAACAATTTTAACATTATTTTCACTGTGGAACTAAATATTTCAGTAATGATGCATTTCGTAGTCACAAACTCTGCCACAGAGATATTTCTGACTTGGAAGTAAATGTACTAAAGCCTTTACTATCAGCAGCTAAACATATTGCTGTGGCCCCCGAAATCAAGATTGACGAGATAATAATTTTTATTCTTGGGGTAAAAATCTGTCAAATATTTTTCATTAAATTATATGTCAACCCAGGCAAGCAACTGTTCATTTGACTTCATTTTAAAGCACTTATAGTCATCATTTTTTTGGTATGTTTTAAGCTTTTGTTTAATTATACATCACAGTAATAGTTGATTTAACAAGTAGTTGCCTGTCTACCAGATATAAGATTTTAAAGTATACTGCAAAAGTCAAAATAAAGTATATTTAAGAGTATATTTTAATAAAAAATCATTTAAAATCAAACTTCTTGGTGAGACTCTGCAGTGCATTAATTGGCTCATTTATAAAATAGATTTATAGATCTTCAGCAGTTGTCAGGAGAGAGGAGTTATTATTGTACTCTAAAATTTATTTTACTACAAACATAAACCCTAGAAAACTTTTATAACATATTTTCCCCAGTTGGTTTTCAGTATGAATTGTGCATTTAAAAAAAACCACGACTATTTTAAAGTCTATAAAAGGATAAAAAGAAAGATAGACATCTCCAAACATGGCTTGGTACATGGATTCTCCAAGTTTGTAGCATTTAAGAAAATGAGTTTTGTCTACATTCTCTGCTAGTAACTATTCACAGTCAACATCATACACTGTCTTCCACTGAGATATTCCTCTCACTGAGCGCCCCCTGTTTGTCAGGAACTATTGCAGGCCCTGCAACACGGCAAGAGCCCAACTGAATCCTGTCCTCCTGAAGTCTGTGTTCTCGTGGGAAAGGCAGAGCATAAACACAAGAGCAAATAAAATAGACCATATCAGATGGTGTCAGCTGAATGGAGAACAATAAAGCAGACAAAAGAATGAGGGGTGCCTGGGCACGCTGCAGAGCTGGAGAATACGCTATTTTCTGCAGAGTTGCTCAGGGAGGCTTCTCTGATAGGGTGATGTTGAGGATAAATTACATAGTGAAATAAACCAAGTATAGTGTTTGGGGAAAGAATATTCCCAACACTCCTTTGTACAGGACCCTGCTTGCCACGAGGAGCCAGTATGGCTGGAGAGGAATGAGAAAGAGCAGAATGGAAGACTCTAAGCATAGAGCCAGTGGGGGATGAGATTCAGAAGGCTCTGTGGCCCCTGCTGGGGACTCGGCTTCCCCAAGTAATGTCGGAAGCTGACACGAAGATTCTGTGCATGTTAGTGATGGCTCTTCTGTCCTTAAAAGTAATCACTCTGCTTATTGAAGTACAAAATCTAAAGCAAGGATAGCAGAAAAGATATTGCTGTAATCCTAAACAAGAGGATGTTTGCATGGACCAGGGTGATCAGGACTGATTCATACTGTGAGAAAAAAAGGTAGCTCATTTTTAGCCCCTTTCCCCCTACAACGGTAAGAATTAAGCTGTTATTAATTGATGTAGGGAAGGTACAGGAAGAGCCAGTTTGAGGATGTGAAATTGGGAGTTTGACTTCAAATGAACAAAATTTGAGACCTCTCTTAAACTTTTAAATGGAGATGTACAGACACATCTGACATCCAATAATGAAAAAGCTGGGCCATAGAGGTGATTTTTGGAATCATCAGTATGCAGTTGTTATTTAATGTCATGAATTGAAGTGAGTTCATTTGGACCCCAGAATTAGTACAAATAGAGGTTTTTGAAGATTCATTTCTCAAGAACTTCAACATTTAGAGGTGATGAGTCGGGTGCGGACACTGAGAATGACCAGCCAGTTAGGTGGATAGAGAGCCAGAAGGGAGTTGCTTCTCAGAAGCCTCGGGATGTTTTGGGAGTAGGTGACTACCTGGGTCAAATACTGCTGCCAGGTCAAGGTAGGTGAGGACTATGATCTAGAGGCTAATGATGACTGTGAAAGAAGGCAACTTGGTGGAGTGATTGGAGGAAAATATGATCAGAATTTGAAGAGAGGATGGAGAGAGAGAGAAATGAGGAACAATGGGTGTAGATAGAAGTTTTGTTGCAGAAGAGAAGCAGCAGAAGTGCACAGAGATGGTGTGGAATCAGAAAGTTGGATCTGAATGAGGAAGGGCAAACATACTGTTTTTAAGTGAATCTTTAAAGTTTCAAAGTAAAAGAGCAGAAGTTAATATAAAATGTCAGCCAAGAGTGAAGTTATAGTCAATGTAATCTTTATATAATACAAAATCCTGATATATTTTGTAAGAGAATTGAAGGATTATGTGGTTTCTGATTTTTGAAAGTAGATAGAAAATGGGAGAAGTATATTCATGATCAAGTTATGTCACTTTTATCGGTGTGTCACCCCGAAGTCATTTAACTTGTCTAGACTGCGGTTTGGTTCCAATGTTAATAAGAATATCTAGAAGGCTAGATCAGTGTTTGCCTGGCCAACTTTAATGCTGTCTGCTAACTTCCTACATTCTCAAGTGTTGCAGGAGGAGGAAAAGGAGGAGAGACTGGGATTCAAGTGGTGACTGCTTTTACTGGGAGCGGAGGGATTGAAGGCAAGGGAACCAAGCACCAACACACTCAAACTGATGCTCCCTGACATTGTGTGGTGGGAGGGCAGGCTCACTCTGGTTTCCTGCAGTTTAAATTTGTGCATATCAAAAATAAAGTAAAAAAAGAATGGTTTAATGTGGCTTTTATTGCCTTACTGTACAGATCAGTCAAGCAAACAATCACAGAGACTATCTGACTTCTGTCCTCTCTCAATCCAGGCAATCGGTCACAAATTCTGCTGCCTACGTCTGCAAAATATGCCCAGCACTTGTTTATTTCTCACTCCTGCCACCACTACAAATCCAGTCCAAGCCATCATTTCTGCTTTCTGAGCAGTTGCAACAGCTTTCCAACTATTGTCCCTGCTTCCATAGGCTCATCAACAGATTCCTGTCTCACTCTGAGTAATTTCCCAAGTTCTTCAGAGTTGTCCCTGGACATTTCCACTGCCACTGCCTGATCTAGCCATCTGGTCTCGACCTCCCCTCATTCCATCCTGCTTACTGGCCTCTCTTCTACTCTTCTAAAACATCACGCACTCTTGTGCCTAAGGCTTTTGCATTTGGGATTCCATCTTCCCAGAATGCTCTTCCCACCAATGTTCATGGGTCCCCTCACTTCTTTTACATTTCTGCTCACATTTTCTATGAGGGTAGGTATTTTACTCATTTTGCTCATAGATGATGTGCTAGCATGTAATGAATGGATAAAGCCATTTATTTAATTAACAAGTGAATAATGAATGGAAGTTTGAATTAAATAGTGACTTTGATTCTTATGGGTGACAAGATGAAATTTTAAAAAAAATCTAGGTGGAGCATGGTGGCTCATGCCTCTACTTCCAGCACTTTTGGGAGGTTGTGGTGGGAGAATCTCTTGAGACTAGAAGTTTGAGACCAGCTTAAGCAACAGAGTGAGGCTCTGTCTCTATTTTTTTAAAAATCATTTTGAGGGAGAAAATGCTAGAAGATATTCATTTGACAGTTTATTTAATCTCAAAATCTACAATACCCTAGAACACTATCCCTAGACATCAATAGTAATTCTTCCAAGAACTAGCCACTTGGCAAGTGAGTAAGGATTGTCTACTGCTTTTCCTACACTTTAAAATAATTATGTATAAGATCCTAATTCTATAATTTTATATTTCATGTGCTGTTCTCTAACATACTATCTGTGTAAGTTTGTGTCAATCATTTAACTCATCCGGGGCTGCAAATTTGTAACCTGTACAAATGAGTGACAATTTCTTTCCTCTAAAATGCTATCATATTTCTTTCAAAAACACAAGAGAGATAATAAAAACATACAATAACTCTTACACCTTCCATTTGGATGTAGCGATGTTGCATCTGCTCACACATCTTTGCACACATCAAGTTACACAACTGCATGCCATATGCCAAGCAGCGAGACTGGTAGAACTCAGACACTTCAGGTAAACTTCGTCTTTGTAATCTTCAGCTATTACTCCAAACAGTAAAGCCAGTTACTCAGTTATATTGGAGCTTATGAATTGCTTTGGCAACAAGAAAATAAGATTAGATCTCTGAGGCCCTGCCTTGTATTTCATCTTACCTAAGTTTGTGAAATTGGCCTCTGTCTTGCTACACTGGCTGAGGTATTACCGATTCAACCTGGCCTGTGTCCCTTGCACTTCCTGTATGCTGCTCCTCCTCTGCAGATCCCAAGCTTCTCCAGGTCCACACGTCCTCTCGGCACTTCCAATTCCTCGTGATGCAGGGATTGAGAATTCTTGTGTGCAGTGGGCTGATTTCTATGAGGCTGCATGTAAGCCAGTCTTCCTAAAACTCTTCCTGAGCCCTCGATCTTCTGCATCTTTTTGTGCCATGTTGGACACGAGGCCCTTCTAAGCATGTGTCTACTTTGAAGGTCTTCAGTCTCCCATGACTCCACCTAGGGGATTGAAGAAATATCCACACAACTCTTGGACTTCTTGACCCCTACTCTGGTGTTTTCGCTGCTTTCTTCCATCAGGAATTTGAGTTGAAGGATGGGGTAAGTTTGAGGATGGAGTAAGTAGGATGTTGCATTTAAACTTTTACTCTCCTGACTTATCTCCATTAGATGATTTCTCCAGTCCCAGGAAGGGGTTTTGCCAAGCATCCTATGTGTTGGCAGCCTTCCTAAAGTTCTCCTCTACTACCATGACTGTATACTCTAATTCTGGAAACTTTGTTACTGAAATCTAAAATCCAGATTTGAAAGTTTCAAGAATATCATTTTTTTCTCTGCATAAATCCTGGCTTCTGTCAGTCAAAATCACCGGCTTTCAGATCATTATTACACTGCATAACAAAAATCACCTTAACTTTTAACTTAGAAACAAATAATGACTTCTTTTTTCTGGGCTATGTAGAGGTTAGTCTTTTAATGGGGGAAAATAATCAAAGATTTCTAGAGAAAAAGATGGGTCCTGAAAGCAGAAAAGAAGAACACATCAAACTCAAAGTGACCAGAAGATAATATATTTTAAAAATCAATGAAATTGGAGACAAATAATAAAAGAAAATCAATAAAACCAAATGCTAGTTCTTTGAAAAGATGAGTGAAATTGATACACTTGTAGCCAGGCTATTTAAGAAAAAAAGAGAGAAAACATAAATTACTAATATCAGAAATCACTACTGATCCCATGGACATTAAATAGTAGGCTTATTGTATATGTAATTTTATCAAAAACTCTATGCTCATTAATTTGATAACTTAAATGAAAAGATCAATTCATTGAAAAGAAAAATATATAAAAACTCATAAATAGGTAATATGAATAATCCTATATTGATTAAAAATTTTAGTTCAATGATTAGTAACTTTGCAAGAGTAAAAGCATTGAGTTCAGGAGGTTTCAAGGGTAAATTCTACAAACTATTTAAGGAATAAATAGTACCAATACTCTGCAATTCTTTCCAAAAAGCAGAATCAAAGGAAATAATTCTTAACTCAATCTATTATAAAGCTAGTACTAACCTACCAACAATGCTATAAAAAAAGTTAGCAAAAAAAAAAAAAGACCACTGTCCTTTATGAAAATAGATGCAAAGCATTAGCAAATCAAATCCAATAATATATAAAAAGAATTTTAAATTGCAACCAAGTAGGATTTATTCCAGATATGCAAGGCTGGTTCAACATTCAAAAATCAATTCATGTAATCCATTACATCAATAGACTAAAGAAGAAAAATCATATTATTATGTCAGTAGATGCAGTAACAGTACTGAACTTAACCCACAACCCATTCATGGTTAAAAACAAACAAACAAAAAACAAAAAAACCTCAGCAAACTCGTGCTAGAGGGGAACTTCTTCAACTTGACAAAAAATGTACAAAAAATCTGTGGCTTGTCACCCTTATTCAACATTGTCTTGAAAAATCTAGCTACTGTAATAAGGTTGAAAAGTAAACAAAAGGAATACATATGGGATGGGGAAATAAGAAATGAAAAATTAAAAATCCCACAGAACCTTTGTTCACAGATGAAATGACTATCTGTTAGAAAATCTGATATAAATTAAAAAAACTCTACTGGAGCTAATAAGCGATTATAACAAAATTATAGATACAAAGTTAATATACAAAAGTCACTTGTTTTCTTAGATATGAGTATTTGACAAGTGAATTAAAACAAAACATCATTTAAAACTGAAACTAAAAACAGAGCATCATTTACATTAGCAGCAAAATGAAAATAAAACATTCAGGTATAAACATAACAAAATGTACATAATGTCTATATGAAGAAAACTACAAAATTCATGAAAGAATAAATAAATGGAAAAATAGTTCACATTCATGGATAGGAAGATGAAATAATTGTCAGTTCTTCTTAATTTGAATTATAGATTCACTACAATTTCAGTCAAATTCTTGTCAAGGTATTGTGGTTACTGACAAACTATAGAGTTTATATGGCAAGACAAAGGAACCATAACAACCAGCATAATAGTGAAGAGAAATGAAGTCAAAAGCCAAAGGACTGACACTACCCAACTTCAAGTCTCACTGCAAAGCTGAGGTAGTCAAGACAGTGTCACATTGAAAGGAGGAGAGAGAGAGAGAGAGAGAGAGAGAGAGAGAGAGAGAGAAAAGAGAGAGAGAAAGAAGTAAATAAGTAAATGGAACAGGATAGAGAACCCAGAGCTAGATCAACATAAATACAGATGACTGATTTTTGACAAAGGAGCAACACAGTGAAGACAAAATAGTCTTCCCAAAAAATGGTGCTAGATAACTGCACAACCACACACGTAAACAAACATTAACTTAGGCACAGAATTTACACTAGTCATGTAACATTCACTCAAATGGATCATAGACTTAAATGTAAAATGTGAAAGTCGAAAACTTCTAAAAAATAACATAAGAGAAAATCTAGGTGACTCTGGGTTTGGCAATAACTATTTTTAAACAACACTGAAAGCATGACCCATGGGGGAAAAATGATAAATTGGACTTTATTAAAATGCCAAACTTTTCCTCTCCAATAAAACAATGATAAGAGAATGAAAACATACAAACAAACAAACAGACAAACAAAACAAGATAAGAATGGGAGAAACTACTTACAAAACACATGTCTGTTATAGAACTTGTTTCCAAAGTATACAAAGAATTCTTAAAATTCAACATTAAGAACACAAACTGATGAATATATTGGAAAAATATCTGGACATCTCTTCAAAGAAGATACACAGATGGCAAAAAAGCATATGAAAAGATGCTCAATGCCATATGTCATTAGTGAGATGCAAATGAAAACAACAGTGATATACCACTAGATACCTATTAGGATGCCTAAAGTCCAAAACACGAACAACACTAAATGCTGTTGACAATGTGTTGTGGCAGGAGCTCTCACTCTTTGCTTGTAGGAACACAAAATGGTGCAGTCACTGTGGAAGACAGGTTTGTAGCTACAAATCTAAATCTAAGCATACCATAAGATACTGCCATCATGCTCCTTAGTATTTACCCAAATAAGTTAAAACCTTATGCTCACACAAAAACCTGTACCTTAATGTTTATAGTTAACTCTATTGTTAATTTTCAAAAATGGGAGGCAACCAAGATGCCTTTCAGTAGGTGATGAATAAGCACATTGTGGTATATCCATATACCAGAATATTCTGTGATAAGAAGAAAAGAGGGATGATGGTATAAAAAGACATGGTGGAAACCTAGCTGTATATCGCTAAGTGAGAAAAGGTGATCTGAATGGGCATCTACTCCATGATTCAAATATGAAATTCAGGAAGAGGCAACACTAGAAACAGATCAGTGGTTGTCAGGGGCTTGAGGAAGGGGAGCGATGAACAGGCAGAGCACAGGAGAGGGTTTAGGGCAGTGAAACTATTCTGTATGACACTGTGATGCTGGATACATGTCACTACGCCTTTGTCAACATTCACAGAATGTACAACACAGAGTAAATTCTAATGTAAATAATCGGTTTTAACGAATGTGCCCCACTAATGCAAGACGCTAATAATAGAAAAAAGTATATGTGGGGAAGAGAACAAAATTGGTAATCGAAAGTTAGTAGAAAAAAAAATCAATAAAGGCAAAAGCTGGTTCTTTGAAAAGATGAATGAAATTAATAGACTGGTGGACTAACTATGAAAAAAAGAGAAAAGAGGCAAAACTAGAAACAGTGAAAATCTCAGTGGTTATCAAGGGCTTGGGGAGGGGAAGTGATGAACAGATGAAGGACCAGTGAGATGCATGGGGACAGTGAGATGTATGGGGATTCCTTATAATGTCTGTATTTTTCTCATAAACCTGTGACTGATCTAAAATAGTCTATTCATAAAAATAAATCTATATTTTTCACAATTATAATCATATTATACTTATCGATGAAAGGGATGAAATTAGAATCTAGAAGGGAAAAGAGCACTAACATAACTGAAACACAGAAGCAGTGCAGAGGGCTGGAATTTAAATGGATGTCTATGAGTTGTAATTTTCTCATGTTTTATTGTGAGAACTCAGCAGATACAAAGTCAAGTTGGTTGATCTCTAAGATATAGAGGCTTAATTTTATTACATTAACAGAGTTATGAATATAATCACTAGGATAATTAAAAATCCAGATGACAAAATTTGCACTTATCAAAAAACACAGTAATAAATGCAAATGGTCTAATGAAAGACTGCCTTGATAAAATAAAACATTATTGATAACAAGAACAATATGAAAGACTATATAGCAGTACTATGAATAAATGCCATATCTAAATCAATATATCTAATCAGTCCAAAAGCCAGTATAATGTTTACTATTACACAAGCATCTCCATTAAGTCAGTAATAAGAGAAAGATAAGCATTATGAAGAATACTGTTGATAACTTCTGTGTTAATTCTACACAAGTGATATTTACAGCTTAAAAACATACCAATTATTCCTTTTCTTGTTGGCTCGATTCCATCTCCTCTTGAATCTACCTTCCTAAATTACATTTTCTCACTTGTTTCTTCAACATTTCTAGTGATTTTTCCTAGCCTCATTTAATAAGCATGCTCAAGAACTTCCCACTTTGATACACAACAAAAAAACACAAGAAAAAATCAAAACCTTCAAAGATGGTATGCATATCTCTTCTTGGAGACTGTCCTGCCTCTATCAGGATGCTCAGGAGGATTATTTTTCACCCTCCATATCTCCATTGATTGCTGTGTTTTTTATCTTTTATTTCACTCCTCAGCTCGGGAGAATCTTGCTTCCACTCATTATTCCAGTGAGAACTCTTCTTTTCCTGCCAACAGTCTTCTTGAACCTAAATGCAATAGATACTTTGCGTACCTGTCTTGGTCACTAAGCAATAATGGGCTGGCCTGTCTCTTTGAAGTTTTCTCTTTTTCAGATTCCTAGAAAGCTCTCTTGGTTTTCTTTTAAATTCCCAACACTTTCTCAGTTGTTTCTCTTAAAGTTGCTTTTCTTCTGCTTAGCTTGAACCAAGAATGCTGGACATGGAAGGAAAAGAATGCAGGCTCGTTCAACAGATATCCAGGAGACTGAATCATTAGAATGTGGAAATTGCTAAGGCATGAGAAGTAAAGGGAGGGTGGCAAGGTTGGCTTCCTAGTTTACAGGCTATCCAACTGAGTAGCTGTTACTGACTTCACTGCACATTTGGGGATGAGTAGGTTTGGGAGTGGGACTTATGAGTTTGTTTTGGGGCATGGTGAACTTAAGTCAATACAGCATTCTCATGGTCTCATTCCTGTTTCACCTTTAAAATCTAACTTCAGCCATCTCTCATTCTGAGCACAATCCTTGTACTTGAATTTTCTTGCTCCAATATTCCAGCTGCATCTATACTTTGATGAGGTTCCTTAGAGCCTTGAATTTATTGCCCACCTTAATTCCTTCTTAACCACCAGCCTCTTACGGTCTTCCCTTTCTTCCCTGTGCTACTGACCAAACCCCAAGTCAGAGGTTCTCAAACCTTCTCTGTTCAGAGTGCCATTAGTTTCTTGGTATTTTATTTTCGTAGCATCCCATTCATTAGGCAGTTGGACGAAAAGACGTCGTAAGTATTCCTGTCCTAGTAACTTGGTAGCCATATGAAAAAAATGTAAATTGAAAGAAAAAAATAATATATTTCCTCTCTAAAAAACAGATCTCTCTTGTCATTTAGTTCTATGTGCAATCTTCTGGAGACTTTGTACTCTCATGAGAGGGTTCATGTTCCTCATCCTCGTGATGTAGTTTCTGCTGGCTCCTGGCCTCACTTCTTAGCAAGTTTCCAACTCAGTTCTGTGGCACGTGGCGTTTCCTTCAGTTCCTCCAATGTGCTGGATTTTGATCTGTCTCAAACACCCTTCTTTCTCCGTGGAACACATTTCTTGTTTTTACCTGGCGCATTTTTTTTCCTCACAGGAGGAAAGCAGAAGGGGCACTTGAACGCACAGGTCTTGATGTGCAACACAAAAGCCAGCAAGGTCGCAGTGGGCAGAGGGAGGAGAAGCAGGCAGGAGACTCAGCCCAGAAGTCCGGATTCCACAGGGAATCGGAGATGCCCTTTCAAAGGGTCCAATCACACTTAGTCTTCTATACATCAAGAACTTGTTTTACGGTGATAATTTTTGGCTTTGGAGAAGTCTTAACAGCAAAGATTTTCTATACTTTTTGTAGAAGAGTGGGTGGATGTAGTGAGTTAGAAAACCTGCTAGCTCCTTTAATAATGGAATCTAGAAGCCGGGCTCGGTGGCTCAGCCTGTAATCCCGCGCCTTTGGGAGGCTGAGGTGAGTGGATTGCCTGAGCCCGCGGGTTCGAGGCCCGCCTGGGCAAGCGAGACCTCATCTCTACAATAAATCAAAAAATCAGGCGGGCATGGTAGCGTGCGC
>CAUYQG010077816.1:0-11257 GCA_963574415.1 Tarsius wallacei | reverse complement strand
GGGCGTGGTAGCACGCGCCTGTAGTTCCAGCTACTTGGAAGGCTGAGGCGGAAGGATCGCTGGAGCCCAGCAGGTTGAGGCTGCGGTGGCCAGGAGCGGCCACTGCACTCCAGTCTGGGCGACAGAGTGAGACTCCAACTCAAAAAAAAATTAAAAATTAAAAATTAAAAAAAGAAAAAAAGATGCAGGTGATGATGGGAAAAAAAATCCAAATTCTGCCAAAACATGTTTGAAGAGGTATTTTGTGAGCCAAATATGAGTGACCAGGGCCTGAGGCACAGTCCCAAGAAGTCCTGAGAACATGTGCCCAAGGTGGTTGAATTATAGCTTTGATGTATATATTTTAGGGAGACAGAAGTTACAACAACAATGACAACAACAACAATAACAATAACAACAACACATAAATCAATACGTGTGAGGTTTACATTGGTTGGGACCAGAAAGGCAGGACATCTTAAAATGGAGGCTTACAGGTCATAGGTGGAATCAAAGATAATCTGACTGGCAATCGGTAGAGTTAAGCTCTGTCTAAAGAATTGAAGTCAAGACAAGTATGGTGGCTCACACTTGTAATGCTAACACTTTGAGAGGTCAAGGTTAGAGAATTGCTTGACCCCAGGAGTTTGAGACCTCATTTCTACAAAAAATCAGAAAAATTGGCCAGGCATGGTTGTGCATGCCTGTAGTCACAGCTACTCTGGAGCTGAGATAGAAGAATTGCCTGAGCCCAGGAGGCTGCAGTGAGCTGTGATTTGCCACTGTCCTCCAGCCTGGGCAACAGAGTGAGACCCTGTCTCAAAAAAAAAAAAAAAAAAAAGTGTCCAACTCTCCTAGAGAAGGAGATTCTATACAGATGCAAATTTCCCCAAAAGAAGGCTTTGCAGGGTTATTTCAGAATATGTCAAAGATCTAGCAGCATAGCAAGACCTTGTCACTATAAAAAAATTAAAAAAAAAAATTAACCGGATATGGTGGTGCACACCTATAGTCTCAACTACTCAGGAGGCTGAGGCAGAAGGATCACTTGAGCCCACTACACTCTAGTTTGGGCAGAGTGAGAACCTGACGCAAAAATAAAAAAAAATTAGCCAGGCGCAGTGGCTCATGTTTGCAATCCCAGCAATTTGAGAGGACAAGGCAGAAAGAGTGAGCCCAGGAGCTTGAAATCAGCTTAGGCAACATAGCAAGAAAAAATAAAAAAATTTATCCAGGCGTTGTGGTGTGTGGTTGTATTCCTAGTTACTTGGGAAGCTGGAGTGGAAGGATTATGACTAGGAGGTAAAGGCTGCAATGAGTAGTGATTGTATCACTGCACTCTAGCCTTGGATGAGAAAGTGAGATCCTGACTCAAAAAATGAAAATTATAATAATAAAATAATAATAAATATGTCAGAGAAACATACTTTGGGGTGAAATAGTATTTAGTTCCTTCTTTATCTGTTATATAATGTTACATAATGTTATACTTGAGTCAAGTTGGGAAGTAAGTCACATTATATAGGGTTAATTTTTTAAAAACCTGTCTGTTGAGACATATGGTTTGTAGGGCATGACTCCCCAAGCCCTTTAGTTAGGAATTTGGGCAAGAGAAAAAAAAAGATCAGGTTTAGTCCTCACAGGTAAAGCCTCACATTCCCTATGATACCATTCCCAGTCATCTTTTGCACAATTTTTTTTTTTGAGCCAGAGTCTCACTTTGTTGCCCAGGCTGGAATGTGGTGGCACGCTCATGGCTACTGCAGCCTTGATCTGCTGGGCTCAGGCAATCCTTCTGCCTCAGCTTTCCACGTAGCTGGAACCACAGGCATGTGCCACTATGTCCGGCTAATTTTTTAATTTATTGTAGAGATGAAGTCTTGCTATGTTGCTCAGGCTGGTCTCGAACTTGTGAGCTTAGGCAATCCTCTCACCTCTGCCTCGCAAACTACTAGGATTATAGGTGTGAGCCACCATGCCTGGCTCTTGTGCACATTTCTAACATAACTCTTAGCATATCATGTTTGAAAATATTTTTGGCACTATTCCTCATCTTTGAGTAGAGGAAATCTAAGTTTCAAGAGGATAAAGATTCAGTTGTATTTATCATTGTTTGCTAAAATGTTATCAGGCACACAAGAAAAATTAAAAAAATTTTTTGAATAAATGAACTCATGAATTATCTCATGTAATGAATACAAGAATCAGCTCATTGAACTCTAGAGTGACAACCATCTTCTTTTACTCATCTAATACATTTATTCAGCAGTTATTTGTTTCATATCTACCTTATGCCGGGCATCAATCCAGTACAGCAATAAGCAAGACACAAAGTTACTGTTTTCATGGAACTTACATTCTAGGAACGGTGACAGATGATAAACCAACAAATAAGTAAACAAAGCACTTATCAGTAGTGATAAGTTCTTTGTGGAGACTCAAAGTTGTATGCTGTAATAGAGAAAGACTGAGTAGCTACTAGAAAAGAGGGTCAGCAAATATCTCTCTTAGGCAGTGTCATTTATGGTAAGATCTGAGTGACCTGAAGGAACCAGCCATGCAAAGATCAGTGGCCAAGCACACCAGGCCCATTGAAAAACTGGAGCAAAAGTTCTATGGCAAGAATGAACTTAGTGTGTTCTCCAGGAACAGAAAGGGGACCAAGGTGATGGAGCTTAACAAAAGGGTAACTTGATGAGAGGATTAGTAAACAACAGTCGGTACTTCGGGGATGTGTAATACAGGTGGGGGGTAAAGAGTTGAGTACATGTGCAGCGGGAGGTTTTTCAGCAGATGACATGATTTAATTTATGTTTTAAAAGATTCCTCTGATGTCTACTCATAGAATAACATACAGTGGGTTAAGGGGGAAAGCAGAGGCCGTGCAAGGTGGCTCAAGTCTGTAATCCCAGCACTTTAGGAGGTTGAAGCGGAGAAGATTGCCTGAGACCAGGGGTTTGGGACCAGCCTGGGCAACTTGGTGAGACCTCATCTCTACAATAAATTTTTAAAAGAGAGAGAGCGAGCAAGCAGGAGGTTGGGCATGGTGGTTCACACCTGTAATCCGAGCACTTTGGGAGGCCAAGGCAGGAGGATTGCTTGAGCCCCAAATTTCCAGACCAGTATAGGCAACATAGCAAGACCTTGTCTCTCCAAAAAAAAAAAAAAGAAGGAAAGCAAGGAGTCATCTAAGGAGGATACTGCAGTTGTCCAGGGAGATGGGATGGTGGCTTGGTCAGTCAGTGGTGGTAGCAGTGGAAAATGGGAAGGAGTGTACTGATTCAGGGATATTGTGAAGGTTTGTTCTTGAATTGGATAAGCAGTGAGGGCGTACGAGTTCTCAAGAATAGTTCGATAAGTCCAAGTCCTTCAATTGACTTTTGTTAGCAGGAATTTAGTACTAAGTATTTGCCAGAAGAGGAAATGGTGTGGAAGAAGACTCAGAGACCTTGCTTACAGCTATTGAACCAAATGTAAAGGTGAGGAAGAGTGTTGTTTTTGGACATAGACTGTCCATGGGAATACTGGGTATTTCTGTGAGGAGAGGAGTGCCTTGGTTAATGACACTTAATACACCCAGAACAAAGGCACCAAGACAGACTGGCAAAAGATGCATGGACTCCTCAGAGATGCCAGCAATATCAGAAGTTGAAGATGCCAACACAAAAAGACTTCCTGGCCATTCCTTTTAGGCGCATCAATGACTGTGAGATGTGGAGAGACAATGGAACGTGGTTAACTAAAGTGTTTTTTAAAAAACACCTTCAATGAGAATACCATCAGGCTGCTTACAGGAGTACTTTTCTAGCCAAATAGGAAAAAACGTCAGTGCGTTAAGGGGTAGGACCATGTCTTAGTCATCTTTGAATTCTAAAGCTTAGCACAATGCTTGACATACAATAAATCTTATAAGCTGGGTGGAGGTTTAAGCAAAGGGAAAAATTACAATTTTCTTTGGTAGTCCAGCCCTGTGTGCTCTGTAAACTCAATATTAAATTTGTGTTTTTTGGTTTGGCTTTGATCCCATTAAGGCTAATCTTTTGTTCCTTGGAAACATGAGATCATAATTAATTCCTTAGCTCTGTTTGTTTAATACACCTAATCCAATTTTCCCAGGTACACTTAAAAATTAATTTTTTTTTCAAGTGCAAATTTTTGTGTCATTTGATAACTGTTACTTCAATTCTATCCACTTACGTGTATAAACATCCATTATAAATACTTTTTCATTTATTAAAGAAATATTGAACCTTAATTGAATAAAAATTAGAAAATATAAATAAACAAAAGTAGAAATAAAATGTACCCATGACTTTGCCTTCAAAGAAATGTTATATATACACAGGACTTTTTTCTATGAGTACACATACACAAACACACACATTTTTGGAGAAGGTGAGAAAAATGGGATCACTCTAGATTTAATGCTTTGCAATGGGATCTAAATATTGTTTTAAAATTAAGGCAATTAATAAGTTAAAAATTTTTAATTTTGAGTTTAGGTTAGTGTGTTTATTTCTTGTTTTTCTTCTCTTTTCCCTGAGAGTATTTTTTTAAATGTGTTTTATAACATAGAAAATTATTCTTTGCGCCCAACTGGAAAAAAAATGAGTGAAAGTTCAACTAAGCAAGATTCAGCCCAACTTAAAGACTCAGGCATCTGGTGAGCAGTTGGACAAGATGACTTCTCATTTCTCCGACTCTGAGATTCTGTGAATGAAGACAGGAGACAGGAATTTGTAAGACTGAACTAAAAAGATGAGAGTTCCGAGAAATTAGGTTGCAAGGCAGATACTAGCCTGGTTGCATTTACGTTTTCGATTTCCTGCAGGGCATGTAAGTGTGTGTTGGGAAACTTTTAGGAGCTGATGCATGTGAAAGAAGAGGGCCAAAGTCAGGGAACTTTTTCTTCCTCTTCTTCCTCCTTCCTCTTCTCTCTTTTCTTTAACTTTTATAGGAATGAACCACAAGTTCTTCCAACTTTCTGAGCCTCATCTTTCTTGAATTCCCATAAGAAATAACTTGAGTTCACTTCCCACAAAATGAGGAGACCTTCTATTTCATATACACAAATCCATCCTCTTTTTTCCTATGGATCTGAAAACAGTAAATCTTCATAAAGACGGAGACTAATTTTACCTACATCATTTTATACAAAGAGTCACATACAAATAGAACTCACGAAAATTTTTACTTTCGATTGTGGTAAAATGCACGTACCTAAATTTACCATCAGCCATTTAAAAAAATATATATATATATTTTTTGAGTCAAGATCTCACTCTGTCACCCAGGCTGGAGTACAGTGGCACGATAATGGCTCACTGCAGCCTTGACTTCCTGTGCTCAGGCGATCCTTCCTCCTCAGCCTCCTGAGTAGCTGGGACTACAGGTGCCTGCCACCACACCTTGCTATTTTTTAAAACTTTTTGTAGAGATGAGGTCTCGCTATGTTGCTTCGGCTTGTCTTAAACTCCTGGGCTCAAACAATCCTCTTGCCTCAACCTCCCTAGGTACTGGGATTACATGCATGAACCGCCACACCCAGCCTCCTTCAGTCATTTTTAAGTGTACATTTCAGTGGTATTAAATGCATTCACATTATTGTAAACCATTACCACCATCCATCTCCAGAACTCTTTATCATGCAAAACTGAGACTCTATGTTTATGAAATAATAACTCCCCATTCACCTCTTCTCTAAACCCCTGGCAACCACCATTCTACCTTCTATCTCTAAGAATTTTACCTCTTTAGGTACCTCAGATAAGTGGAATCATACAGTATTTGTTCCTTTGTGGTTGAATTACCTTTCTTAGCATAATATCCTCAAGGTTCATTCATACTGTAGCCTATGTCAGAATCTCTTACCTTTGTAAGGTTGAATAATATGCCACATTTTGTTTACCCATTCACCTAACTAAAATGATTTGGATGGTAATCCTGTAGCCCATAGGTCTATTAAGACCACAGACTGCTTTTTGGACCTGAAAAAGTTACCATTGTACCACCTGAAAATTTCCTGCCGGGAGCAGTGGCCCACGCCTATAATCCCAACACTTTGGGAGGCAAAGACGAGAAGATTGCCTGAGTCCAGAGGTTCAAGACTAGCCTGGGCAACTTGGCAAGACCCCGTCAGCTGGGCACGGTGGCACACGACTGCAGTCCCAGATACTCAGGAGGCTGAGGCTGAAGGATTACCTGAGCCCAGCAGGTCAAGGCTGTGGTGGTCATGAATGTGCCACTGCACCCTGGCCTGGGTGACAGAGTGAGACTCTGACCCAAAAGAAAGTTCCTCAACATTTCCTCACTTTATTTGACAGCTTAGAATTCTTTGAGATGTTTTTTATTCTCAGACATAGCTGCTGTTCTTTCAGGGAGCAGAGCATCTTAAGGCCTGGGCTGTGGTTAAGTAGGAAAAGAGTGTGGTCAAAGCTATGAGTAGGTTAATATTACCTTATCCAACAAGTATTCATGGGTCACTCCTTTGTGGAAGAAACCATCTTAGTCACTATGGTAGCAACTCTATCCACAATGACCAGATGACCTTTTGGTGGAAGAGTGGACATAAGCGCTAAATCAGAGGGCTTGACACTACTTAGATTCTGGGCCCAATAACCAAGATAGACTCTTGGAGAGACATTGTGCTTTTCACTCATATACAGGGATTGCCATAAGTCAAGAAATAGCAGAAGATGGACAAGAGACTTTACTTTCCGTGCCTTCTTCACAACTCACCCTCCTTACTTCATTCCCTGCTTCCAGTAGCTTGATTTTGAGAAGTACATTGTAAATTAGTTGCAGAAGACAGCCAGGGAAGATGCTTCTCCTAATTTTCTTTCCCTGAATCATGTAAGCCTGAGTCTTACATCACTGTCAGGGTGCTTTCGGCATTTTCGGTAAGGATCTTGCTACATGTGGTGCAAGTCACGGCACTATAGAGAGTGATGTCCAGAGAATGAATTTTCTCCTGTCAAACACATGTTATCATAGTCATCAAAGCAGATGAAAAATCAAGTTACAGCTGAGTCACAGCCTTCTCAATTGCACAGCCCCTCTTCTCTATGTGTCCAGAGAACTGGTGTGATTTCTCCAAAAATTTCTGGGAAAATAGTGACTTTTTTGTGTGTGTCTCCCAGTAATGTTGCTTAAAGCATAGGTTGGCTGTAATCTTAATTAGCATGCATTGAACAACTCTTTTTCTCTCTGTTGTTGGGGGAGCTCTCTTTAATATCCATATCTTCCATCATTTGTCATAGTAGTGTGCTCCAAGAAGTTTCAGACAACAGAAACTAATTTAGAGGTCAATTGTATATAAAAGAGTTTTGACTTTTTCCCCCTAAAAGTGAGGACAGTAGAAATGAAGTATAAAAAGAGCAATTTTTCTAGACTTTAATTTCTGTACCATAGTAGGGAGGTTCTCTTGTAAATAAGTTCCCTCCTGTCTTCCAGAAAAAAGTTATTACAGAAAGATTTATTAACTACCTCTGGGAGTTGATGAAAGTCCCATCTCTTGGACTAGGGTGCGTAACTCAGTGGGAGTCGACTCCACACAGAGTTTTGGTGGCTATGATCTCACTATTTTATACCTCATGTCTACACTTTATGTAAAAAAGTTGATTTTCTTGATGAAAAAAAGTCCCTTCTATGACAAAGTTGCTCTTGCATTTTTATACGTCCTTTTTTCCTCGCAGTTAGACATGAATCACACGCTTTATACTTTGGCGTGTGCTAGTTATTAATTAGTTCAACCAGTCAAAGACCATCCCACTTGAGGTTTTTACTGGTGCTTGTTGTTTAATATCTATGAGTCCAAATGGCAGTGTGCGTGCTTTATCTGTAATCCTCAGTCAGCAGCATGACATTTCAGGTGGAGACTGGACTGCCTCAGCTGACACATGGTCCTGCTGTGGTCTGCTTCCTAGGCAGAGGCCAGGAGACAGTCACTTAGATATTATAATCTAGAGGTAACAAAGAATGAGTGTACCTAAAGTATCTCCCTCACTGGACTACCAAAATAACATTAAAGTTCATTTAAGGCCCAGCGAGGTGACTCACGCCTATAATCCCAGCACTTTAGGAAGCAGAGGCAAGAGGATTTCCTGAGCCCAGGGGTTTGAGTCCAGCTTGGTCAACTTGGCAAGACCTTATCTCTAAAGTAAATCAAAAAGTTAGCCGAGCGTGGTGGCGCAAGCCTGTGGTTCTAGCTACTTGGAAGGCTTGGGCAGAAGGATCATCTGAGCCCAGCAATTCAAGGCTGCGGTGGCCGTGAGCATGCCACTGCACTCCAGCAGTGGGCATCAGTGTGTGATTCTGGGCATCAGAGTGAGATTCTGACTAAAAAAAAAATGTTAATTTAAAAAATCTTTAAGTTGATATATATCTTTGGTACATTTTATGGGGCAAATGTGGTATTTTGTTACATGCATAGAATGTATAATGCTCAGGTCAGGGTATTTAGAAAATTTATCTCCTCCAGTACTGATCATTTCTATGTCACCGTACACCACTATTGAACACTGGAAGAACATTGGAACTTATTCCTTCTATCTAACTGTATATTTGTATGCATCAACCAACTTTTCATTTCCCTACCCCCATAGACTTTCTAGCCTATGGTAACTATCATTCTACTCTCTACCTCCATGAGGTCAATTTTTGTAGCTCTCACATATGAGTGAGAACATTTGATATTTGTCTTTGTGTACCTGGCTTATTTCTAAAGTTATTGATTGATTGAGTTAGAGTCTCACCCTATCGCCCAGGATGAGTACAATGGCACAACCACTCTAGCCTCTAACTCCTAGGCTCAAGTAATCCTCCCCTCTCAGCTTCCAGAGTAGCTGGGACTACAGGCGCACACCACCATGCATGGCTAATTTTTTGAGCTTGTATAGAGATGAGATCTTGTTATGGTCCCAGGCTGATCTTGAACACCTGGGCTCAAGCAATCCTCCTGTCTCAGCCTCCCAAAGTACAGGGATTACAGATGTGAGCCATGGCACCTAGCCTAAAGTTAATTCTTTAGGTTACTGTATTAGCTTTGAAAAATTCTATTTAAACTAGAATCCTTAACCTAGGGTCTCTGGACTCCCAGAATTTTATAAATGGTTTAGGGGATAAGTAAAACACCTGAAATTTTATGCAGTTTTGTGTATATGTAGATGCTTCTGGGAGGAGACTCCAAACTCCCACCAGAGTTTTAAGGATGTCTATCACTCTTTCACTCTCCATGTGATTTAGGATGACTGCATAATTATATGCGTAGATTCCAAATATTCAGTCAGTCAATCTTCATTAATGAACACAGGATAAGTGACCACCTAAGAAAGGCACTATATTAGTCAGGGTTCTCCAGAGAAACAGAACCAATAAGATATTGTCTTTTGGAGGGCGGACCCTTTGTAGTACACTTGAAATTTGTTCCTCCAGATCAAATGTCAACCAAAGATTTTTGTTTTTGTTTTTGTCTTTTGAGTTGGAGTCTCAATCTATTGCCAAGGCTGGAGTGCAGTGGCACACTCATGGCCAATGCAGCCTCGACCTGCTGAGCTTAGGCTTCTGCCTCTGCCTTCCAAGTAGCTGGAACTACAGATGCACACCACCACGCCTGGCTAATTTTTTTTTGTGATTGATCGTAGAGACAAGGTCTCACCAAGTTGCCCAGGCTGGTCTCAAAACCCCAGGGCTCAGGCAATCCTCTCGCCTTGGCCTCCCAAAGTGCTAGGATTACAGGCTGAACCACTGCGCCCAGCCCAAAGTTTTTAATCTGAAAGTTTTGAGAAGGTTGTGTCACAATTTGTGGAAGAAATGTCCTAAATTGTGGCAAACAGGTGACTGGTTCTTCCACCATGACAGTGCACCTGCCCACAGTGCCCTGAGTATTCAGTAGTTTTTTTTTTTTAACCAAAAATGTCATGGTCTCCGTGTCCCACCCTCCCTATTCACCTGATCTCTCCCTGAACAACTTCCTTTTGCTTCCTTGGATTGAAAAAAAGTCCTCAAAGGGAAAAGTTTTGCTGATGTGAAAGAGGTGAAACAAAAGGCACTAAAAGGCATCAAAATTGATGAGTTCAAAAACTGCCTTGAACAGTGGAAAAAGTGTCTTGATAGGTGTGTTGCATCAAACGGGGAGTACTCTGAAGATGACTGAAGTTTAAGCATGTGAGGATGAATACACATTTAAAAAAATAAATTTCAATTTTTTTCTTTTGCATCTCCCCTCATATAGATATATAGAAAGAGATTTATTATGAGGGGTTGGCTCACATGATTATGAGGGCTGAGAAGTCCCATGCTCTGCCAGGAAAACCAGTGGTGTAGATTCAGTCAAAGTCCAGAGTCCTGAGAACCAGGAGTTTCGATGTCCAAAGGCTGAAGAGTATGGATGTCTCAGCTCTAACAGAGAGGGTAAATTCCTCCTTTCTCTGTCTTTTTGTTCCATTCAGGCCCTCAGTAGGTTGGATGATATCCACTCATACTGGGGAGGAAAGAT
Organism: Tarsius wallacei; assembly: GCA_963574415.1. Taxonomy (NCBI): domain Eukaryota; kingdom Metazoa; phylum Chordata; class Mammalia; order Primates; family Tarsiidae; genus Tarsius; species Tarsius wallacei. Next base: position 783 of record CAUYQG010077816.1, on the reverse strand, counting down.
CTTCTTTACTCAGTCTACCAATTCAAATGCTAATTTCTTCTGGAAACACCTTCACATAAATAATGTTTTATCAGCTTTCTGAGTATTCTTTAGCCCAGTCAAACTGACATATAAAAATTAACCATCACAGGCACTGTATTAGACATTTTTGGAGAAAACAAAGACATAATACAACTCTTGTTTTGGAAAAGATTACCATCTTCTTAGGAGGATTAATTGTATAATAATCTCCCAAAGCGATATCTAAAAGAACTAGAAATTGACCTTCCTTAGACCCAGCAATCCCCCTACTGGGAATATACCCGGAGGAACTCAAATCATTCAACAAAAAAGATACCTGCAAACGCATGTTTATTGCATCACTATTTACAATAGCAAAAACATGGAACCAACTGTGCTGCCCATAGAAAGTGGATTAGATAAAAAAATGTGGTACATATGTGATGAAATATTAGGCAGCCATAAAGGAGGACAAAATTATGGACTTTGCAGCAACTTGGAGGGATTTAGAGTCTATCAATACTCAGTGATCTACCACAGAAACGAAGACCGGAGTACCACCTGTGCTCACTCATAAGTGGACCCTGAACAATTATCATAATACTCCAAGAGAGTGATTGGCAGTAGTGGGGCACACTGCCTGGGGAGGGGGTGGGGGTTGGCACATAATATCAATAGGGGTACCTGATCCCAAACCAGGTGAAGTTAGGATCAATGGGGGGCCCAAAGTTCCTGGCCACCTGTATGATGACCACTTTTGTACCTAATTCTGAATTGTACCCC
>CAUYQG010077815.1:0-15353 GCA_963574415.1 Tarsius wallacei | reverse complement strand
GACCAGCCAGCCCCGCCCACTGTTGCAGCTCACCAGGGGGTGTGCCTCAGCAAAGCTTGCCCATTCTGCTTGCACAGAATGCGCCCAGTAGTGAGCTGGGCAGACCACACACACACCCTCCACACACACACACACACACACCCCTGAGTCAGAGTGAGCTGGGCAGACCATGTATACACCCGAACACCCTCCACACATACTCCTACACACACACACACACACACACACACACACACACACAGAGTGAGCTGGGCAGACCACATACACATACACACACACACACACACACACACACACACCCTCCACACACACATACATGCACACATGCACTCAAACACCTCCTTGGAGTGAGCTGGGCAGGCCACACACTCTCACACACATACAATCTTACACACACACACACACACACACACGCACCTCTACATACACATACACACACACACCCCCCAAGTCAGAGTGAACTGGGCAGACCACACACACATACACATACACCCTCCAGCCATATACACACACATACTCACACACCCTCCACACACACACACACACACACACACACACACACACCCCTCAGAGTGAGCTGGGCAGACCACACACACACACACATCCTTACATACACATTCACACACACTTCTATAGGCAACACACACCCGTATACATACTCACACACACACCCCTTGGAGTGAGCTGGGCAGATCACATACACACACACACACACACACACACTCACGTACACACTCCTACACACACACACACACACACCCTACACAGACACACATCCTCCAAGTCAGAGTGAGCTGTGCAGACTCTACACACACTCACACAGACACACACACCCTCCACACACCACCCCTTCACATACACATTTCCTTCACACACACCTACACACCTACCCTCCAACACACAGTTAGGGTGAGTTGGGCAGTCCACACTCACAGACACACACACACATTCTCTCTCTCTCTCTCTCACACACACACACACACCCCCCAAGTCGGTCCTGCTGTGGCAGGAGCATATTGAGGACACATGGTCATAGCTCTGCCCGAGACCTGGAACGGTGCTGTCTTGCACAGGTCACAGACAGCATTCAAGGAGCCAGGCAAGGTGTGTGCTGGATGCCGGGGTCCAAGGTCACCAACACAGCTTTCTAGGAGGAAGGTGAAGGCCAGCGACAGCCACTAGGCGGGTGATGACACACACACCATCTTTCCTCAGTGGGGCACCGAGTTCCAGCCCTGTCTTGTTACATGCGTGTTATGGAGGTGCATTCCATTATCTGCACCCACAGGCTCTCGGCCCCAGTCTGCGGTCTGCAGCCCGAGGCCCCATCTCCATCAGCTGCCCCCGTCTCCACTTCCGTGTCTCCCTGGGGGAGGGCAAGGCAAGGGGGACGGAGGCTCACCTGGAAAGAGCAAGCAGGGCGTGGCAGGGCAAAGGCTGAGGCTGTGAAACCGCCAGAAGTTTCCACCCGCCCTGTCTTCACACGCTGCTGCCCTGGAAACACCTGGAGGGCTTTCGAGAGCAGCTCCTTCTGCCCTGACGTCTAATTGGTGAGGACACTGATGTCTGTGCGGTGATGTCTGCATGACTGTCTGAGCTCCTGAATCTGCTGCGGCTGACGAGGGCCCAGACTCTCCATGGCAGACTGGGGCGCTGAGATGCCGGGCTAGGCGGCAGGCACCCCAGACAGGGTGGCGAGTGAACACGGTCCCCGCCCTGGCCCTGTGGGGCCCTGACTGCTGCTCCCTGGATCATGGCGACCTCAAGGGCCAGGCGACAGAGTCAGTGGGGAGCTCTGTGTCGAGTGTCCAGAAGCTTGGCCGTTCCTGCCCTCCCTGTCCCCATCCAGCTACCTGCTCTGTCCCGCCCCACCCAACTCTTCTTCCTCTTCGGGAGGCCAGTTGGCATGAAAGGCCAGGCCCTGAAGGGTGGGTCATGGCAAGTTCTGGGGTCCCATCTGAGTAGTCGTCACATGGTAGTTTCTGTATGAATTTAAATGGCAGGTGTATTTGGAGGTGGAGGCTCAGGTCCCCCGTGCCTCTCAGTTACGAGAGTCAGAGCTACTCATGCCATGGGAGGTTCTCAGTCATCTGTAGACCGACACTTTCTGCAACCCGATTACACCCCAGGGACAGAAAGGACCAACTGACAGCGAAGGGTAGATTCCTTGGAAACCCCTCTCCTCTCCTGAAAGCGTCACTGAGCGACCATGGGTCACGAGATGTATTTTAGTCCGTGACATTCCACACTTGATGTACTTGCCAACACGTATATTGCATCCTTGTTTCTTCCGAAGAACATGTATTAAATAAATGCCGGGGGGTAACCCCCTCGGGTCCCCTCCCGCTGTGGAAGCTTTTGTGTCCTCTTAATAAATCCTGCTTTCTAAAGCAATATATAAATAAATAAATGCCAGGAGACTGTGGGAATTTTGTATGAAGTAGCATAGGAGACCCTGTGTACGGCGGAAATAGTATCACCGAGCCATAGGGATGAGGAAGTCAAACGTGGATCGCTGTCGTTGCATATATATTATATGCTAAATTCTCAGCAGTAGGTAGAGAACTTCAGGATACGTATGTTTCTAGCAGATTTTGGTGTTGCAAATGTCTTATCTGCATGATTGCTTTTTTTCTTGTGACTTTCGGAATTCAGATAACTTGAATCAAGTGATAATGTTTGAGTAATCAAAGTAACAGTCGCAACATGTATTGAGTATTTACTATATCCTGGGAACTGTGACAAGAGCCTTATATATAGTTAATCACGTGCAAACAATAAAAGCCTCAGTAAACAAGAAAATAGTCATTTGTTTCCCAACTCTGGTTGCCTTTTCAACGAGGAGTCTGCCATTCTAAGTTCGAGAGACTTTCTCTCATGATACATCGATGACTATCTTTTATGGCTAATAATTGACCTACTCCAACTAGACACAAGTATTGATGTAAATACAGCTGTCAGTTCATTCAAGCTAACCTCATTCTGTCTTCCTAATCCATTGCCAATATCTGATTTATGGCTTGCTAATATTTGTAAGCTATCACTTAAGTTGGCACAGGAGCATGAGCCTAGATTTTGATTAGTTCTTAGGGTTTTTTTTTTTTTTCCTGCAGCTCTTAAAAGCACTAACTATAATTACAGCTCCAAGAAAATCTCACAAATATCTTTTTATTATTTATTAGAGAGTCTTAAGTCACTGAGTTGCCTAAATCACTTCTGAGTCAGAGTTGACCAGATATAAAACCTCTGTAAGTCATTAGCAAAAACTAGGTATTACCAGTAAAGAAAATAAAAGGAATAGGAGCACAGGAAATCCTGTTGCTAATTCTGATAGATGTTGGTTTTTATGTATTTCTTTATTTATTTTTGAATTGGAGTCTCACTCTGTCACCCAGGCTGGAGTGCAGTGGCACATTCACAGCCACCCCAGTGTCGACCTGCTGGGCTCCAGCGATCCTTGCACTTCAGCCTTCCAAGTACCCGGAACTATAGGTGCGTGCTACTGTGCCCAGCTAATTTTTGATTTATTGTAGAGACAAGATCTCACCAAGTTGCCTGGGCTGGTCTCGAACCCGTGGGCTCAGGCAGTCCACTCGCCTCAGCCTCTCAAAGTGCTGGAATGACAGGCTGAGCCACTGAGCCCGGCAAGATGTTTTTTAAATTTGAGTGTCCCATGGGTCAACAGAGGGAGAAAGAGCTGTGGAGGCGAGCGGGCTGGATACAGTCAGATCATGGACTGCAGTCGCTCCTGTCGCCCGAGCTCCTCACTTTATGAGTGAGAAAACGGAAGCCCCAAAAGGTCAGGTGACAGGTGACCTGCTGATGGTCACACACCAGTCAATGCCGGGTTGGACAGCAGATGCTTCTCCTCACCATGTCCTCAGGATTTCTCAGCAAGATGCTAAACAGGGCGTTGGAAAGAATCAACAGCCCGAGCCCTCAGGCTGTCCATAGGCTGCTATGACAGGAGGCTGTTGAAATGCGTCTTTCCTTTTCTCATTTCCATCTTCAAGAAGGATCCAGAGAGCCAATAATGACATGCTTTTGGCCATTTACCCAAAATGATATATGCACGAGATGGGTTTATAAAGAATTGGTGAAGAGAAAGGAAAGTGGTCCTTGACGCTCAAGTCATTTCCATCTAAAGCGAGGGTGGTAATTCGCGACTTTGGCTGCACAGTAGACTTACCTGGGGAGCTTTTCAAACTACCTGTGCCTGGGCCACACCACGGACATAGAAGAATCTTGGGATGAGAGCCTGGCACCGAGATATGTATTTTTAAAGCTCCTCAGAGGATTCCAGTGTTCAGGCAAGTTTGAGAACTGGCATTGGGAGAACCGGTTGTCATTGACCCCCCAGGGCCAGGTGGTGGTGATAACTTGCTTCTTCTTCCACTGTTGGTCTGCATGTGCGGGGACTCTCACCTGCTGGTCATCTTTCCACAGGTACAGCAGAGGCTTGCTCCCCAGTGTGGACAGTCGACCCGCAGCATCTGGGAGTGCATTAGAAATGCAGACTCCCAGGCCCCAACCCAGACCTGCATTGAAACTAGAACCCTGGTTCTCACCACACGTACACACACACCTGTGTGAGGGCATGGGTATGTTAGCTAGCTTGATTGTGATAACTGTTTCACCATGTATCTGTATATCAAAACGCCAAGTTGAGCACCGTAAAAAGGAAATAGGCTGGGCGCAGTGGCTCACGCCTGTAATCCCAGCACTTTGGGAGGCTGAGGTGGGAGGATTGCTTGAACCCAGGAGTTCAAGACCAGCCTGGGAAACATGACGAGACCTTGTCTCTACAATTAAAGGGAAAAAAAATGTAGCTGGCGTGGTGGTGCTTTGGTCATCCCAGTTACTTGGAAGGCTGAGGCAGAAGGATCACGTGAGCCTAGCAGATTGAGACTATGGTGGCCGTGGTCATGCCACTGCACTCCAGCCTGAGTGACAGAATGAGATTCCAACTCAAAACAAAATTTAAATTTTTTTATAAATGGAAAAAAATCCCATCCTGGGTGATGTGTTTGCATAGTAAAGTCTGCAAAGCACTCTACTGTAGGACCAGGCCTCCCTGAAGCTGTTTCCTGGGAATCCCTCCCAGTTCCCTATGGGCACCCCTGGGTGTCAGTGCACGTGTACCTCCTGCAAGCACGAGGCTGGCGTGTTCCCTACTCTGAGTTCCAGAGAGGAGAGAGGTCCCCCTGTGGCTGAAGAGGCTGCCTTCTTCCCTGTTGCCTTTCAAACTTTCTGAAGGTAGAGTGGGGCAACCTAGCCATGCAGGACAGGAGAGAAGGAAGACGTGAGGACATGAGGATGCCTGTGTTCTCTGCCCTCCTTGAATGGGCAGCTCTCATTATCCCTCCCAACTGTCCTCAAAAAAATGCTGAGAAGCTTCTGAGTGGACTTCTGTGGAGTTAATACATCTCCATCTGTAAGGGATGAATGGAAGTTGTGCTATTTTAAGCACAGTTGTTCTGGCCAGAATAAATTAGCCCTAAAGCACAAGGAGTGATTGACCGCCTCAAAGAGTTAATCCGTGATACCCAGAAGCTCACGTCCACCCTCACATCCATGGTCGTGTAGAGGTCCTGCTGGTCCATCATTCACGGACTCGAAACTCCTTACCAGGAAAGCAAAACATCGATTGCCCCGTTTCTCTTGCTACCCACAGCTTGAGAGACTGGCTGACAAAGAAAATTTAACTGCCACATGAATGCTAGGGTGGAGTGTGCTATCGCTTAATAAGGGCTGCTGTCAATATGCATGGCGTTGCCACTGGAGAGGCGTCAAGAGAACAATGTCTGCCCTCCACAGTGTGAGATTTCCCCTTGAGTGAGTTATTGGTTTCCATTCTACGTCTTGTGGATTTGGAGAAGTTTCTCCCGTGTGTTGGATTATTTCTAATCACTTTAAGCGCAATAAACGCCCTGGGTAGCAGTCTGTTCGCACAAAATCAGTCGTCGTCACATAAATCTAGAAATGACTGTGGCCGGCATTTGCCTCAACCAACACCAGTTGCATCAGACCAGCACCAAGGAGTGAGCAAATAGGGCAGAACGTGAACAGAGGATCCAGGAGAAGAGTGTACACCCAGAGAAGGAGACACAAATAGGGCCGGAGACCAGCTCGGTGGTGTGTTACCCTTGGAGAAGGGGATCTGGAAGGAGGTCATAGATTGGGAGGTGAACACGACCAGGCTTCCGCTGGGACTCAGAGAAGCAGAGGCGTGTTCGTTTTGCTTATCGCAGCCACATGACTAACTCTTCGGGGGAAAATCCTGTCCGCTGAGTCTGGTCAGGGTTGATATCTCTCATCCTCACATTCCTCTACCCCTTTCCATCGTGCCGTATCTGATGAGAGCTGAATTAATTGGGACTAATTAGCATCTACTTCTTAAGGACACGTTTTTGGAGATTCATAAGCCTTACTGTTTTCTCATCAGTGACGACTGTGTCTCTGTGTCAGATGAGTGAAGTCTCCTTCACCCTTGGCCTTGAGGGGGAAAAATTCAGCAGTGAGTAAGGCACACAGCCCAGGACCGAGTGGTCCCAATCAGCATGTCAGTGTTAGTGGAAATGAACTTGGGACTCAGCCCAGCTGCCTAGCCGTGAGACCTCCTTATTGGCTGGGAAGGCGGGAGGGAGCAGTGCTGAAGAGGTTTTAGTCCTTGTGGCAGTCTTTGGCAGCTCTTTCTCTGCTGTGTCTGGATGATGCTGGCTAAGTAGAAGTGTGCTGATTTGAAGGACGTGCCCCTATTACATTTTTACAGAGTTTGCTTCAGAGGAGATAGGCACTGACATCCAGGGATGGGGGAAGGAAGATGGCGAACACGTTACATACATGGTAGGCTGTCATGTGAGCAGGTCTAAGTCAGCTGAGCCAGGTACCCAGTTCCCAAAATAGCATCCCAGAGTCTCATGTACCCCAGGCCTTTGGTATCTCTCAACAGCGATTGGGTAGGTGCCGTAGTTTGGATTCTCCGGATATGTTCATAGCCATTTCATCTTGACTGTCTTCTCTAAACGTGATACGCTCTTCAAGTTTTACTGTAATGTGAACTTTAAACATTTCCAGTAGTAACTTTTAAAAGGTTGTTGTTGTTTTTTACTTTTTTTTAACTTTTAATTTTTTTATTTTAATGATGTGGGGTGCAATTCAAGGTCAGGCATACAAATGTTCACTATGCAGCCACCCTTGTTGATGAGGTGTGCCCCCCCACTCCCCAGGCAGACTCCCCCTACTGCCAATCCTGCTTCCCCCCCCCCAGCAGTTTCCCGCTCCTGCCAGTCCTTTTCTTATAGTATGATGATAATTGTTCAAGGTCCTCTTATGAGTGAGAACATGCGATACTCAGTTCTTTGTTTCCGTGAAAGATCACTCAGTTTTTTTTAACTTTTAAAAGGTTTGCTGGGAACAAAAATTTAGCTTAGACTTTAGTAAAACGCTAAATAATGAAAGAAAAAATATGCCAACTAACCAGGGCCAACACTGAGTTTTGAAAGGGAGAAACAGAAAGACATGCCGAGCCTTCCTCATCCACAAAAAGCTAAAAGAATTCTGATGTTTTTTGTAGATATTGCAAGCAGAGTTGTGATGAGATATTGCCCCTTAGATGCTGACGTGCCCCGGTTCTGTGTTCACCCATTCTGCTCCCCCCATGACTGCCTAAGGTCCCTGTCATTCGTCCTGATCGTCCCTGCTATCTCCGTAGGCTGCTGACCACAGATATTTACCCTGAACCAGACTTCTCTGCTAAGCCCACACCTAGGTCTCTAGGACCCGTGGCTGAATAGATCTGACTGAATGGTCCACAGGAAATGCCAATACATAAGGCGTTATTTCCCCCCACAGACCAGGTCCTCTTCCTGTACTGCCTGTCTGAGGGCGTGGGCGGGCCAACCATGACCATCCTCACCTCATCCTCACCTGCTCCTCGTCCTAGACCTTGCCTTTCTGTCCATCCCCGGTCAGTGGGGAGACCCGGCGTTCTACCCCGGCAGCAGCTTTAGGAGTCTTTCCTCTACCGGTTGGGATTTCTCCATCGTCATCACAGCTATTAAAAGCACAGAAGAGATTAGGGGATTTTTGAGGTTATCCCTGTAACAACCGTGCCCGTTAGTCTTCCAGATGCGTTCCCAAGTGGGAGGAGCTGGGCTGTGTGCTGGAGTTGTACGTTATTCTTGACACACGGCGGGAGTGTGTGGATGTTGTGTGTTGTGGCAGGGAAAACAGATGTGTCTGATGAGTCCAAAGGGGGAAACCCAAACTCCATGCTGAGCCCCCGCCTTTTTCTTCAGCTTCGAGGACATTTGTACCCACACGCAGTGTCCAGCCTTGTGACACCTCATGCATGGTATCTCACGATGCTGGGAGTGTAGATGTAAACACCCATTAATTTTAATTGACCATGTCATGTGCTTAAATGTATCCTGTCACCTGCTGCCCTCCTTTCCCCTCTATTGTTGACATCTCAGTCTGTCCCATACTGAGCTCCAAATTCCTTGAGGAGAGGGAACATTCTCAGAGCCCAGCTTAATGCCACTAACCCCGGGTGGTGCTCAACAAATGTTTGTTGAATAAATGAACTCGCCAGGATAGCTTTTGTTCATTGGCACTCTCTCAACATGAAAACAGTCAAGTGTTCTTTACAGGTGGGTGGGGCCACCAGGGTGAGAGGCAGAAGGGTGTTCTCCATCCTTTCTTTCCCCACTGCACTCCTTATGGCCAGGTAGACCCCTACTCTGCAAACTAGAAGCACAGGGTGAGACATAAACATGAAGAGTCGCAAAGCATTTTCACTTGTTTTAGCCCTTAAGAAGAAGAGAGTTTATAATCACACGGTACTTTATGGTGTATGTGTGCTTTCACATCCATTGTCAGACTCAGCCCTCACAGTTTGGCAGTGAGTTTTCTGATAGGATCCTTGCTTCAAACGTGAGTTTGCCAAAGCTTAAGGAGGTCAAGTGATTTGACTGTAAGTACTAGTGATTGGCAAAGTCAAACCCAGATGTTAAGATTCTGTGAATTTCTTTCCACTATAAAACAACCATAAAGAGCCAAGTTTCCCAAGTCCTCATTCTGGAGTACATGTCCAGATCTGCCAGAAATCATGAAAGTAGAGTTCCTGTCACTAATCTTGTGCTGTCATTAAGGGGTTCTTGCTTTATTCCTTCACATAGCATCTCTCCCATGTTCTCGTTTCACATCATATTCATCTGAGTTTATGTTTGCCATTTACATGTCTGTTATTTGCCATATATTTGAAGACCTGAGCCCCGAGTTTGGTCTTTAGAAGACTGAGCTTCAGGATGGGGGTATTTATAGAACCACTGACCCATCCTCATGACTTCTCTAAGCTTTGCCAACAGGTAATTTCCAGAGTTGGTCAGCAATCTCACACGTGAGAGTAGATGGTAGGAATCAAAACAAGACCGTGAAATGAGACTCAAACTCACGCAGAACGAGCAGGACTGGAGGAGAGATCTTCCTTTGGTGAAATATCACCCAAAGTTAGTATTAATGTAGAACACAAGATGAATAAATGTAGCTAGCTGCTAGAAACAATAGCTGACATCTTGCTCAGATGTTTAATGTTCACATTTTAAACATGGGTAATATGAAATAGCCCTAAAGGCATCTTTCAAAGCTTGACATTTATTTTTAGTAGGATTTGTTTTTGGGGGGGCGAGGGCAGCCTCATTTGTTGAAAAGAAAAGAAAGAGATACTTAATCATTTTTGCTTAAACATGATTAAGAAAAGAAAATTATCCTAGTTATCTACTTTCATTCCCTAAGTACAAATCCCAAAGGCCAGGAAGGGGGAGGGTAGTTAATAAATGGAAAAAGAATGCCGAGCGGGGTCTGGTGTTTATTTGTCTGTTGTAAATGAAGTTGTCATTCCTAAACCAATCAAATCATGCATTTTTTATGAGAGGTTGCAACTTGCAGAGAGGTGGAAATGTTAGACACTAATTAACAAACGTGGCTGGCGGAGCCACTCAAACAACTCAGCACTTAGACCCAACCATGGAAGGACCCTTAGAATACAAAATCCAGTGACACTCTTCTGTTGAGTTGACAAAGCGCCTATATCCTGTCAGAAGGTTCATGTGAAAATACGGTTGGCTTGAATCTTCCAAGTTAGTTTTGAGCCAGAGATGTTAAAGATTGGCCTGTTAGAGGGGTATTTTTGTGGTGGCTTTAGATTGCCTTAAAGTTGAAAGGAATCTCGAGACGACTAGATAAAATATCAATAACATTAACAAAGAGCTGAAGCTGCTCCATGTGGATGATGGATACTCTGTGTTGCACACGAAATCCTCATCAATTTCACGGCAGGTTTAGATTGCAGCGTTGTTTTAAGTCATCAAGTCAGTGTTTAATTTAACTTGAGTTGAAACTAGTAAATAACTGCAGATGAACTATTAGAACGTTCTCCAATCCTTGAAAAGGAAAGAGCCTACAAAAATGGAACTGTTTGGAACTTTTCTGAGTTATCTGAAAAGACAGTCATGCAGTTTGGTTGCTGTGCAGTCTGAGGTTGAACCATGTGAAGCCGTCACTTTTAAACCATTTTTAAAAATTATTTTCCTTATTTTAATGGCTTTAGGGGTACAAATGATTTGGGGGTCCATGACTGCTTTGTACACTGGTGGAGAAGTCTGGGCTTTTTGTCTCACCCCCTTTAGGGCACGTTGTATCTGAGAGGTGATTTTTCATCCCTCCTCCCTTCCCGCCCTCCCCCTTCGGAGTCTCCAATGCCTAGATGCCCTTTGCAGACTCTTGGCTTAACTCCCACTTTTAAGTGAGAACATGCATTTGATTCCTGTGGTACTTCACTTAGGAGAACGGTCTCCCAATGCCATCCAAGTTTTGCTGCAAAAAATATTGTTTTGTTCTTTGTTTTGGCTGAATGGTATTTTATGGTGTGTGTGTGTATGTATACCACATTTTCATTACCCACTGATCAGTTGATGGGCATTTAGGTTGATTCCACATCTTTGCCATTGTGAATTGCACTTCTGTAAACATGCAGGTACAAGTGTCTTTTTTTGTATAACAACCTCTGTCCCTTTGGGTAGATACCAAGTAGTAGTATTGCTGGATCAAATGTTAGATCTACTTTTCGTTCTTTAAGAAATCTCCATGCTGATATTCATAGTGACTACATTCCCACCAACAGTGCACAAACGTGTTCATCCATTTTTAATCTACAAAAATGGCGGATTTACATGCTCCAACCTAACCTGAAGTATAGATGTTTCTATGTAACAAGCGTACAACAGTTCTATTGGCAAAGGAAAAACTGTGTGTATACACATGAAAAGGGTCATTTTGCCACTTTGGGGACGAGGACACAGCAGGAGTTTCAGGAACAGGGAGTTGTCTGATTTGACTATGTGAAGAGACTGGCGCAGAATGAGATGTAAGCTGGAAAAGGAAGCTTTGGGTCAAAGCATGGAGTTCCTTGAAACACAGGCCATGGAGCTGGAATTTACTTTGGCAGATAATGGAAAGTTTTTGAGCAGGGCAGAGAAACTTCTAGACGTGAGTTTCAGACAAATGAAAAAGGCAGTGACCAGCTCTGGTGAGGAGGCTGTTCTGGGCATCCAGAGAACTGCGATGGAGACCTTGCCAGGGTCATGGCAGTGGAGCTAGAAAGGAGTAGGAGAAGGAAAAGACATTTAGGAGCTAGAAAACTCAGAATTCCAAGAGGGAGAAAATTAAGCAAATTTTAGGCCCAAGCCAGAGTGTTCTATGAGATGTGGGGAAACAGATGAACTGCCCTGTAAGATGAGCAATGCATAACACACACTGAAATGTTACCGCCTGACCTGGCCACTGAGGAGTTGTTTAATGACCTGGTGGTCCACGGACATGTCTAGTCCTGGATTCTATGTGCCACACACAGGATATCGTCTCACGTTTTAAGAGAACTGAGTTGGGTTAAAATGTAAGTTATCCTTTTGATGATGCTCTGTAAGCAGCAGTCTCTGTCCAGCATCACAAGTTGCCAGTGGGTGACCCAGGTTCAAATCCAGCCTGGGCAGGTTTCACAGCCCAAAGGGTATGTCCCATGGAGATGGGACCAGAATGTGGTTGAAAGATGAGTGGAATATTCTGGAAGCACTAAGAGATCAGCATACACAGTGTCGAGCCCCAATAGAAGGCTAAGATGACCCAGGAGAGGATGCCCATTCCCATTTCGGAGCCTAAACTCACGACGGGGTATTCAAGGAGAAAACAGAGACACTGGGGACCCGGGCAGAAGGGCCAGCTAAGCAAAATGGGCATCTCCAGCCAGAAGAAAGATTAGCAAGGGACTGGGATCAGCCTCTCCCCAGCATGCAGGGCTTGGTTCGTCCCGACTGCTGTATGTTGAGGATTGAGTCACAGTGACCCAAAGACAGCTGGTGTTGGGGAAGGCGCCACAGGCTATGTGTGTGCGGAGGCCGAAGGCGTCATTATGGGCAGAGACTGGCATCAAAAGGATAACTTACATTTCATTTTAACCAGACTCAGTTCTCTTAAAGCGTGAGATGATACCCTGTCTATTGGCACACAGAATCCAGGACTGGACATGTCCATGGACGACCAGGTCATTAAACAACACCTCAGTGGCCAGGTCAGGTGGTCTTGTTTCAGTGTGTGTTCTGCATTGCTCAATGAAGCAGCCTAATTTAGCATCTGGGGAACATCTGGAAGAAGGGGTATTGGAGCGTCCATGATTGACTTTGGAAGACAATCCTGCAAATCAAGAAGAAATCTTGGCTAGAAAGGTTATCAGTGTATTTCCTGCTTAGTGATAAGGGCAAACTATTACCTTTCTCTTAATTTTAGCCCATTAATCAGTAGCGATTGTGATCTTCCAAGTGTCACAGAATTCCTGTGGTCTTTTGCTGTAGTTGTAGCTGTCATAGTAGAGCTTCAGCAGCTGTGTAATCCTTTTTCTTTATGTCGGGTCTTTCCATTTATCTCCATTTTCAAAATTGTTTCATACCCTCCTGTTTTTGAGTTATTTTTGCTATTAAAATACACAGACACATGCAGAGGATTCTAGATAGACCTAGGTACAATCTTTTAATTTAAACTAGTGTTGCTTTGCTTCTATTTGGGAGTGCAGCTGACTGGGTCAATCAGCTGTGTATTATATCACGAAGCTGCAGTGACATGGAAAAACTGAAATATTATCAAAGAAATGATTTCCTGTTCACAATAGCATCACTAGACATGATAATAACCCTACCTTCTACTGAAATAATAGCTAATTGGGTACCACCTCTGGCTCGAGGTTTCAGAAGTGGGCATAGACTTATTCACCTCTATAGCTAATATACTATACAATATTTCTAAGACAATTAAGGAAAGAGCACCATTCTTTTTGAACAGCAGTGTCTCTGAAAGCATTATACTCACACTTTGATCATAAGTTATTTTTTATTCATGGGTCATGCCTCCTCTTTTAAGCCTATTCATTTTTCTTCTAATTTTAAGATTAAATAAAGCAAAATGGAGGCGTGGGTTATTATTTAGTATGAAAACACAGAACCTAATCACCGCTAATGAGTGTAATGAATACCAGGCTGTACCTCCCCTTGTTGGTGTGTGTTTTATATACAGTAGGTAACACAGGCTGAATAACAGAGATGCCAAGTAACGGATGGGGTTGTGGAATGCTATTTGACAGCCGATTAGAGTAATCTGTCAGAAATGATGACTTAATCACCATAACAGACTCCAAATTCCCTCACAGAATTCCACCCAGAGTAATCTAGTTTTCCTGCACTATTTTATTTTATCTTATTTTTTGCTAGGACCTAAATGGTTTCATTGCTTTTTTTCCCCCCCTCCCTCTAGTATGCCTTGTGACTTTAACAGAAACTTAAATAGGTAGTGTCATCGTAGCCAAAAACCCACTTAGAGCCTGGTGGCAGACCTATAATTCTGGGTTCTGTGAGTTTCTCTCCATCACTAGATTGTGTGCACACATGAAAAAAGCTGAGACCAGAGCAATACTGGCTGGACATGTCCCAGGTGACCAAGAAAAGCCTTTCATGTTCTCTTAGCTTTGAAATAAGACCTTTCCTTTTTTCCCCTCAGAGAACCTCCTATACTATGTAAAATAATGATGGTGAGGATGATGATGATAACTGTATCGGGCACTTATTATACAGCCAGTGTGTCGAGTACTTTACATGCAACAGTGGCTGTTGGGAAGACATCACAACTTCCTTCCACCATGGCTTCCCCCCTGGCTGCAAGGAGGATATGAGAGAACCATGATGTATGTTTCTCTGTTGTGATCACACTCAGATGCCTTTTTTCCCTTGGCTTTGATCACCTTTATAAAAGTGTGTCAGCAAATAGTGATTGAAAGCCTTCTATGTGTTTACTGTGCTTACTCTTACCTTGTGGTGACACACGGAAGAGTGGTTTGGAGCACCGAGACCCCCTGTCCTCAGCGTCCCACATGGTGTTTGCTTCTCCAGAGAGTAGCAGTTTTCTCCAGAACTTCCACCGCAGTGCTCAAATAAACCGCCTTGTATGATCCAGGGGCAGTTAACACAGAGCCCGATACCAGGGCCTCCTGATGTGAGTGATGACGTGGTCCATGCATGGGTTTGTTTCGTGCATTCCGGTGTATGTTTTGCCCCATCCGTTTGTGAATAAACCACAAAAGGTGAGATCAATGAATGTCAGTGAGTCAAGCCATTGTTTTCCTCTCCCAGAATACCTGAGAGCTCCTCTTATGACCATTTTGCTTCTCAACA
This sequence comes from Tarsius wallacei, assembly GCA_963574415.1. NCBI lineage: Eukaryota > Metazoa > Chordata > Mammalia > Primates > Tarsiidae > Tarsius > Tarsius wallacei. Next base: position 579 of record CAUYQG010077815.1, on the reverse strand, counting down.
TGGACTCGGAGCATTTCAGTTGGCACATGCCATGAAAAGCCTCAGCGCCCACGTCCGTTGTGAGTCTGGAACCACTGGGTTAGAGCATACATAGGCCCTTTGCAGCCACTCAGCACTTTGGCTGGGAACGTCCTTTCCTAGATGGGTTTTTTTCTTTCATTCATTGCAGGCTTTTAAGCTTTCTTTCATGTCCTTTTCAGAAGGAAAACCCAAAAAATTTTTGTTGTTGGGCTAATTTTTAAAATGTTGTGTGTGTATATGAAATAAACATACCTACGCATATATGCATGCATACGTGTATACTGCATGCTTAATACATGAGCATCGGGCCGGACTCGGTGGCTCAGCTTGTAATCCCGTGCTTTTGGGAGGCCAAGGTGAGTGGATTGCCTGAGCCCGTGGGTTCGAGACACGCCTGGGCAACTTGGCAAGACCTCATCTCTACAATAAATCAAAAATTAGCCGGGCGTGGTAGCGTGCGCCTGTAGTTCCAGCTACTTGGAAGGCTGAGGTGGAAGGATCGCCGGAGCCCAGCAGGTCGAGGCTGCGGTGGCCGGGAGCGTGCCACTGCACTCCAGT
>CAUYQG010077813.1:0-35063 GCA_963574415.1 Tarsius wallacei | reverse complement strand
TGTTCTTGTTATCACTGTTGAAAAAAAGATGCCAAACAACGTAAAATATTTTAAAATGGTTTATTCTGGCCCAGTTGAGGACCAGACCCATGACATACATTCCCAGGAGGTCCTGAGAACATGAGCCCACCATGGGTGAAGGGTAGCTTGGTTGTATACAATTTAGGAGCATGGAAGTTACAAGAAATCATAAACCAACACTTTCAAGATGTACACTGGCTCAGTCCAGGCAGGCAGGACCTTTTCAAGCAGGGCCTCCAGGCTGTAGGTGGATTCAGAGATTTTCTGCCTGACTAGTCAGCAGAGTTACCTGAGGAATTGTGAAGGCAGTGAAGGAATGGGAGCTTGAGGGAGAAGGGAGCGATACTTCTTGATATTTATAGGAAGCTTTATGAGTGGCCGGGGAAGGCTTCAAACTGAGCAGGTAATTGTTTTAATAGATGCTGGAGTCCCCAGAAGACGATTTTCAGGGTCATAAAATACTGTGATTTTTTTCTTCTTTATCTGTCAGAGTGGAGAGTAAATCACATTAAACGTTAGGAATTTGGCAACGAAAAGGAAAAAAATTAGTTTAGTCATCATATCACACAGTTTTCCTTTTTACTAGTGACTGATTGGTCATCTCTACTGGACTGACAGGGATCAGAGGCGAGCAATACAGATGTGACTCAGACATGGCACCTCTCCTCAAGTGGCCGAGACTCTGATGGGAGAGACAAAGAGACAGTTTTCACATGCTGTGGTCAATGATGAGGTGGAGGAGCGAATGGTGCCACAGGAACATGGAGGGGAGGGGGCTGTGCATACATTTATCAATGGTAATCATTGGGAGCCAAAGTGCATTTTTATCTGAAAATAAACAAATCAGATAATACAAGATCTGATAGTTAAGTTTGGAAACTCATCCAGAAAAAAATGCTACATACATCCTTGCTGATTATCTCTATATCACATTTGCAATGATGCCAGCACCTACTCCGCCCATCAGAGCAGTTTTGGAACTTTTTCTGCAGTGGCTATCAGAGCCATCATTGTATTGCCCTTGACATCCTGAATGTCTTCAAATGTCTTCCTTTCAATATTTCCTTTATCTTTGGGTAAAGAAAAAAGTCACTTGGGGCCAGATCAGGTGAGGAGGGAGGGTGTTCCCGTATAATTATTTGTATAGTACTGCCAACATAAGCTCACATGGCAAGTTCACAAACTTAATAGTCAGACCTCAACAAATGACGATGACGACTCTGATGGCCATTCCAGAAAAAGAGTTCCAAAACTGCTTTGATGGGTGGACTAGGCCCTGGTGTTGGAGCATAGCTTCCCTCCAAGGGGAGGATGTTGAAGGTGACTGTAGTGATATTCAGGAACAAGGGATGTAGCACTTTTTCTACGATGGTTTGCAAACCTAATTGTGGACCTCATACTATATCTAGGATCCTCTTTAGTCTAAAAATTAAATTAATAAGAAGCAGACGTATCTAAGGGAGAGCCTGGCTGACTAATCTAGGACCAAAGAAAACAAATTGACACGAGTGTTACTGACCTCACAGCTAAGTTCTACCTCCTGCCTAGAATGTCAGGAACTTGTTAGAAGTCCTGCAGTGTGAGGGTTAGTTAGAAGAAAAGTTCCCATGTAGAATCAAGGGCAGCGTACTTGTTCAGGACAGATTCTGGATGGACGACCCAGGGAATGCCCCAGTGAGAATTTGATGCACTCAGCGATTCCTTTAATTTCAGTAAAGAATTTTCTCTTGGCTATCAGTATTTTAATGAAAGAATAAGCAATTATTTTTCTGAAAATTATACATAAAGCTCAGCCTGTACTGAAACTTTCTAAAAGTTTAATAGGGAATTCCAAATAATTAAGACAAAGGGGAATAGAATAATAACTGCATTCACAATAACTGTCTTTTGTTGAAGTCTAAACAGACTTCATATGAATTATTTCATTTTATTTTTATTACTGCCTCTGAGGCAGGTGCTGGCGTTAGCCTCATTTAAAATGTGAGTAAAGTAAGATGGAAAGTATTAAGGTATTTTCATAAAGTCACACAGAGTAAGTGGTCAAGTTCACCTATGCATTTATTTAACAATTATTTACTGAGCACCTACTATGTGCCAGTCACTCTTCTACCTGCTGGAGGTAGAACAATGAAGGGACAAAGATCCTCATGGAGGAGACTCTAGTGGGAGACAAAAAATAAACAAAATAGCAAATATTCTCTGATCTGTTTGGTGTTGTGTAGAAAAATAGAGCAAGGCAAAGACAAAAGAGAACGCCTGTTTTGGAATGTTTGTGCACCTGCTATTTTACATAAGTTGATTAGAGAAAATACAAATGTGGAGGAGTGAGCCATGTGATGCTGGGTGACAGGCGGGGACAGGGAGGGCACTTCAGGCATAAGGAAACACTGGTGCAAGGGTCCTGTGGTGGGAGAGGGCTAACACCACTTGAAGGAGAGTCAGAAAGCAAGCGATACTGCAGAGGAGTGTGTGAGGGGAGGAGAAGTCGCAGCGGCATGTGGGGTGGCTCGTGGACCACGTATGTGGCCTTGTACACTTGGGGATGTTCTTGGCATTTGACTCATGGGAGGGGATGTCCCTGAAAGGCTTTGAGTTGGGAAATGGGGAAGTGATTTATATAGTCCAAGAGGATCCTTGTGACTGGCTTTTGGAGAATGCCTCTGGCGGGAGGCATGCAAGTAGCCATGACATAGACGTAGAGGAGAGAGGCCTGGGCTCAGGGAATGGTGGGCATGCTGAGCAGGGTCCGGGCTCGGGGATCATCTGAGAGAATGTGAGGGCATCTGCTGACGGACAATCTGTGGGCCGGGAGAAGAAGAGAGGAGCCGAAGGCAGTGTCACGGGTCACTTGGCCAAGGAAGGGGAAGAGTCCAGGGCCATGTCCTGCAGTGGGGATGATGCAGAAGCAGCAGTTGGGAAGGGCCAGTCAGGAGCACCGCTGTCCTTGAGGGGCCTGTCAGACACCAGGTGGAGAAGCCTCACGGGCAGGGGGACACAGGGAACTGCAGTCCGGGCAGAAGACCCAGTGGGCACACATCTAGAAGCCTTCGTGTTGGGCACGACATCTAAAGCCCTGAGGCCCAATGGCACCCCCGGAGCAGGAGTGTGGAGAGGAGAAACATGGCTTGAGGACCGGGCCGGAGACCTGGCAGGTGGAGGTGGGGAGGGATGCAGGAGTCAGTGAGAGAAACTGCAGAGACGTGGAGATGGCATGAGCCTCGACATAGAAAGTCCTCTGGAAACCCCCCAGCAAATGTGTTTCAGAAGGGAGGATGTGGAGAAAGTTGGGCCTGATGCAGGGGACAATTCAGAACCTTGACACTGGTTGTTTGCTGAACGATGGTGGGAAAAGGCTGAGTGATGTAGCTTCAAAGGACACAAGGAGTAAGAGAGGTGGAGGTGGAAGGATTTGGGGCATATTCTTATAACCGGAGGCAACTGGAAGGGAAAGATGGCTGACGGGACAGCGTGTCTGCTGGCTGTTGGAGGTGTTTCAGGAAAGGGGAAGCCCAGCGCAGGTGATAATGGGAGTGACATTTGATTTGGACACAGAGGACGGGATTGGTGTGCCCATAAGTGGAGGTTGGTCTTGGCGTTCCAGAGAGTTCATCCACTGAAATGGGGGTGGCAGCGTCTTTGTGCACTGATGTAGGGCCGTGGCCGGTGCAGGCTGGAGTTTGCAGTTCTTTGAGGATTGATTCCAGTGAAGAATGAGAGGCAGAGAGGAGATTGGAAGGAGAAGCTGTCAGATGCTTGTCTTGGGGCGTGAATGAGGCAGGATGGCCAGGGGGCCACCCCGTAAAAGGCCAGCCGTCATGTGTTTGACTCAGACTGAGTTCTGTCCAATTCTGGCACCTGTGCTCTTAGATTCAGTAGTTTCCGCTGTATTTCCTAACAGCATGAAATCAATTAAACAAGGCAAGAAGACTCTAAAGAAGTCCTTTTGCTTCATTCTCAAGGCTCCTGGCAGAAATCGTGCTCATGTCCTGCTTGTGAATCTCCGTGACGGTAGACTCCACAGTGCTCCTGTCCCTGGGCATCCCTTGGACTTGAAATGCCCAGTTTCTTCCACTTGTTATTTCTGCTTGCTATCTGTGCGAGTCCTCTGGTTACTGCTCATCACCTGGAATAGCTCATCTTCTTCCTATTAAGTCCTTTTGTCTTTGTGTCAGCTTATACCCGGGGCTTCTCTGTCCTCCCAAGCCATATTTGATATCTCACATTTTTAGCTTTTATTTAGATCTTAGTCAAATCTGCCTGAAAAGGCCAGGAATCGTGAAGATGTTTAACCCTTATATTTTTCCTGTAACATTTAAGGAAAAACGACTTCAGAAATGGCCTGAAATAACATTCTGTGGAATCTGCAGGTGAAGGTGCCCACTGAACTCAGCTGTGAATTCTCACCTTTCTTGTGATTTTGAATTTTTAAATAACATTAAGTTTGGACTCAAGGGATATTTTTATATCAGCACCGTTATACATTCTGCAGTCTTAGAAATTCACTTAAACAGTGAAAGCCTATGAAAAAGTCAGCACGTATATCAAAAGCATAGGGACCCACAGCTTTTAACTGTGCGCATCTGCTGGCAAGCATCCTGGGTCTGGCTAAAACGACACACGTCAACAGCCTCTGAGGTGAATATACAACTTGGTATTTCAAATGATGTGTGAAGTTGCTCTTGTTTTTGTTTCTTCACCCTGCGTTTTCACCTGTCGCTCGCTCATTCCAGGCTTAGCCATGCTGTTCATGTCAGGAGCAAAGATGCAAGGACCTTGGGGTTAGACAAACTTGGATCCTGCCCGCACTTAGGAGTGTGATAGGGCACATGCTTGAAATGCCCCAGCCTCAGTGTCTTCCCCTGTGGAATGGGCATTCCTTATCTTTGTGCCTCGGTGAGGCTACGCAGACTCAGCCCTTCACCAGAAGGAGGTCAGTCCTACTTGTCTGTGTCGTGAATGTGCTCGAGTCCAGAGAACGGGCCATACGTGTCCTTGTCCTTTCTCTGGGGCCTGCTCAGGTCCCTGCAGTCTCTTGCCCGCTCCTAGCCTCAGCCCTGTCCTGCGTCTATGAACATCTCTCTCCCTCGACCTGCTCCCACCTTTTACCGACCCTTGCTTCACTCTGGACTGTCATTCTTCACAGGGCAGTTTCCTGCGAAGAATGGGGAAGACAAAGTCCCCTGTCTCACACAACTACTCCACCAACACCATGGGGTGCCTGCTTGTACTCTGTGGCCACTCGCCTTCCAGGAGAAAGCCCAGGCATGAAAGCAGAGCGCATGCTGCCACCAGAACAGCCTTCCTGGAGGGTTGTTTCAAGAAATAAACGAGGTGGTATTTGAGAAGGGTTTAGCACAGTGCCCAGCACATGGTTACCATGAAACCCACCACAGAGATGACTGTTACTGTTATCCTGCCTCTTTCCAGCAGTGGCGGCTGGGCTCCTGGTCCTGATTTACTGACAGGGGCCTTCCCGATCAGGAGAGACAGCGTTCGCATGAGTCCCTGCCTGGGGACTAAACGTTGAGTTGTTTTCTGAAATGCACAGCTAGTTGACCTCATGAAATTGTTCTCTGTGAAAGTTATGAGAAGACCGTATCCTCAGTCCCTTTGAGGAGTCACCTCAAAGGACTTTTAAGCAGAGCTTTAAGCAGAGTTTCTGCTCTGCAGTGAGACATCTTGCAAAGGCAGGGGTGGGGTGTGGGGGAAAGGTGGGGAATGGCAGGTCCTTTCAGCAAAGGCGGTTCCCTGAGAAGGGCCAGCCAGGAGCAGAAGATGATGGTGGGTCCCTTTACTTGTGTATGATTTTGAACAAGTCCCTAATCTCTCAGCCCTCAAATCCCTCATCAGAAAAGTGAAGGTAATACCATGGAATGCTTAGGCTTGTCTGAGCATAAGAGTGGGCTTGGCAGCTGTGGTCCAGGTCTGGCATTCATCCAGAGTGCCCTGCCTTCATCCTCTAAGCACATCCTCTTGGTCCAGGGTGGGCGTCTCCACCACCCACCCCTGGTGGCTCCCACAAGCTGTGAAATAAGCGGATAGTTATGAATGACAGCAGACACCTCATCTGTGGTTGGCATGGCCTCACCCAGTGTTGTCTGTGTCTTTGAGTTCCTTCAGTTTGGCCACACACAGAAGAGATTTCAGATAGTGTGGTCTCCTAGTGGGTGACTGGTGTTACAAACATTGTCACTGCTACTCGACAGACTGTGTAAGAGAGCTGGCCCTCTTCTAAAGGAAAACTAAAGAAAAATGATTCCATATACTATGCCGATGCTTCTGAGTGACTTAGCACAATGACTCCGCAGCCCAGCTTTCCAAAGAGAAAGTTATCTTTATGACAAGTCAACCACCGACTCATTTACATAGAAGACAGAGTGGTTGTTTCTTCTGTGGATGGGAATTCAGCTTCCTTATGTAAAAGGAGCAAGGTCAGAGTGAAGATGCTTTCTTCCAAAGACAAGGCAGATTTGTAGAGGGTGTATTTCACTGAAAGCCAATGTGTAAATTACATAAGCCAGGGGAAGAAAGAATTATGGGGTCCACAATTACTTCCCAGGGTACAAGGGGACATTTGATTTTTTTTCTCCCAGCATAATTCAGAAGAAAGTGACACCCTGGGGAGCCAAGATTGGGTTTTCTCATAGGGCAAAAGAGGCATTTTTCTGGAGGAGAGAAACGTGGCACGAGGGTTGAGAGAGGCAAGGCTGACATCCGCCACTGAACAATGTTGTACACGAAGCCCCTGGGACAGGTAGCTTCTGGGATCACTGAGCGCCTTTCTACACACCAATATAGCCTTGCATAAGGGTGGAGGTGCCACGTGGCTGTCTCTGCTGAAAAGGCTTCCAGGTGGTACTTGGATAGAAGAGTAGTGGCGTGACTTATCAGGGATCTGGTGTTTTCCTATCTATCTATCTATCTATCTATCTATCTATCTATATTTTTCTTAGCGTTTTGATTTTAGAAATGAGGTCTTGTTATGTTGCTGTTCTCAAAATCCTGGGTTCTTCCCACCTTAGCCTCCCAAAGTGTTGGGATTACAGGTGTGAGCCACTATTCCCAGCCTTGAGATCTGTTTTTTAATAGATTATGTATAACTCTGTGCTCTTTCGGGTCAGATGATAAGGAGAGGTGTCTTAAGTTTCTCCAGTTGTCATCACTGTGGAACAAGTATATTTCTGTCCAGCTGTTGCTCCATGAAGGGAGAATGGAGACCCCAAGACACCCAAAGGTGAACTCACTGGCCAACCTCTGTTTTCCAGATGGGCAAAGAGGAGGCAGTGGCGTCTCTGCTTGGGGCCCACACAGAGCCTGTTGTCATTTCATGGCCCAGGTTCCTGGCAGTAGCATAGAGTGGTGACTTAGAGTTTTTCTCTCTCTGTTTTGTTTTTGGTTTTTTTGAGTCAGGATTTCACTCTGTCACTCAAGCTGGTCTTGAACTCCTGAGCTCAAGTGATCCTTCCATCTCGCTCTCCAAAAATACTGGGATTACAGGCATGAGCCACCATGCCTGGCCCGGGTCTTTTTCTCCTCTATTGCCTGGTGAGGGGATTACTGAGGCCTGAAGAAGGCATGCCAGCTGTTGTGTTCAGGAAGAAGCCTAAAATGCCAGTGGAGAGAGTGGGGAGGCTTCCAGGCTAACAGGAGCCTCTCACTTTGAGAGTCAAAGCTTTCGTCAGCAGAAAACTGAGTAGTCAGGGTGTCAGCAAAACCCAGGAACAGGGAGGTTGGGTTCTGTGCACCCAAAGACTGTGGAAGGTTGAGTTTGGGCCCATCTAAGCCTTTCTGATGACAGGTGGGACGTCCTCTCCCTGCAGTGTGTGGATGGGTGCCAGGTGCATGGAAGAACTAAATCCGTGCAACTGGGCCCTGAAGCCATGGATGCCTTCCATTCCTATGACTGTGACTTGGTTTGAACTATTCCTGAACAGGGACCAGGAATAGACCTGCCAGACAAAATACTGGATGCTAAGTTAAACCCCAGTTCCAGATAAATAATAAGTAATTTTCAGCATAAATATGCCTCAGACAAAATTTGGAACACCCTTATGCTAAAAGTGACTTATTCTCAATCTTAAATTCAAATGTGACCAGGCAGTCTGTGTTGTTGCTGTTGCTGGATCCAGCAGTCCCAGGTGGGAAGTAGAGGACTGTTGTAAGAGCATGACCCTCAGCCTCATCTTCCTGCCTCCTGTGTTCTCAGAGACAGCGAGGGGTGGCAGGGGAGGAAAGACAGGGACAGGTCACCTGTGTTGGGCTTTTTTCTTTCGTCAGAACAGTCTGGCAGTCATGGGAACTGAAGGTGGTGTGGAAGTTCACAGCCCGCACCGAGGAGTCCCTGAGTGGACCCAACACTATGTGCATACCTTACCGGAAGCTATCTGAGATCTCCACGCTTTTTTGTTCTTGTAATTCCTGAATAAGCACATTTCTGATGCAGGTCTTAGACTAGCTCTGGATGTCACCTCTGAGTGGGTCACTCTCAGATGTGATCTTCATTTTGGACTCCTCAACTGAATGCTACCCTTCTTCTCACCACTCATTGTCCTTCCAGGAAGGGTGTAGCTGAAAGGCTTTCTGGGATGGGCCTCTTTATATTCACAAGAGAACTCTTTGGAAGTTTCAACGAAACCCAGGCATCAGTGCCTTCCTCTCCAAACCGAGTGTACTGGAGAATCCCCAGATCCCTTGCAAATCTGACATTTCAGGATGTGCTGGGCATGGCTGACAACAAGTGTCCACTACATTTAGTTAGCCTCAGCTTTGTCCACCTCTTTGCATATAGCTGCATATTTGTCATCATCACAGCTACAAAGAAAATAATGTCTGAGATCAAGGATTTGGAAGATTGCCTATCCTCCTGGACTGCCACATACCCAGACAAAAGTCCTTGGAGGTTTACTCACTGTTGGCTCTGGATACTGGCTCTCCAGAGATCCCATGCAAAGGTGGCCCCTCTCTGTGCTAGGCCCAGAGCATGTATGTGGGTAGACCTCTCCCTAGCGAGGTCTTAGGTCATGCTCATGTGGGCCTGGCCATGGGCAAGCTAATTTTGAGCCTTCACTGAGCCAGAGCTTTGAGGTGCACAGGGGGTCTGTGATGGCCATGACGGTGCTTGATAAATATGGGAACAGCTCAAGGGAATTGTGTGCTGGAATTGGATCCCAGTGACCAACGAGGTTGGATTGCCCAATTATCAGGGATTTTAAAAGCGATTGTGAAATGCAGCCGTTATTAAAAATTAAAATATAAACTCACAGCAAATAAGGTAAAGGCAGTATCTACTAAAAACACTCCACTTCCTCACTATTACCTCCTCATTTCCTAATTGTTACACTGTATCCATGATTATCCACAAGCTTGCTTGCTTCCATTATATCTGTGTGGAAACACTAGACAGTGCTCTGTGGTGGCCCGTCTTTTCCCAGACAGGCTGTAATAGCTTCAAGGAAGCCGTGTCACCAATTATCTAAGATGTAACTGTGTGGACCAACCAGTGGTCTCCACTGATCTTGGTGTGCGCTTTGGCCTCTCATCCTTATGGCAGGTCATCAGAAGCCAGGGTGTTTTATTTTTGAGTATCTCTTGGATATCCTGCTGTTCGTCACCTCACTGCTGCTTGAATAAACAGTCAGACACTAGGTTCAAATTCCACGACTACAGCAAAATTTGGTTAAGTGTCGAAGCATCCTGGCTAGCCTAAAAGCGAAAGTTGAGTTGTCCTGTCTCCTGAGGGAAGAGATAAAAACCTTGGCCCTGCTTCCCCATGTTTGAGGCTGATGACACTATCTTCTTTGGGCACTGGACTAGGGAGATAATCTCACACACCTGGCATGCAGCTCCATGGTTTTCTTGACCTCGTAGTCATCAGTAGATCCAGGGTCATCTGCCAGTGTTTTTTTTTTTTTTGAGCCGGAGTCTCACTCTGTCACCCAGACTAAAGTGCAGTGGTATGCTCATGGCCACCACAGCCTCAACCTGCTGGACTCAGTGATTCTTCCACTTCAGCCATCCAAGTAGCTGGAACTGTAGGTATATGCCACTATGCTCAGATAATTTTTTATTTATTTTTGAGACAAGGTCTCGCCATACTGCCCAGTCTGGTCTCAAACCTGTGAACTCAGTCAATCCACTTGCCTCTGCCTCCCAAAGTGCTGGAATTACAGACATGAGCCACCATGCCTGGTGACGTTTCAGTTTTTGATCAGGTTTTTTATAGGCCTGGAAGTGTTTCCCAGGCAGTTAGAAATGCATGCTATGGCTGACCTTTCTCAGCCTTATTCCAGGTACGGGCAGGAAGCAGCTCCTTGGGTTCCCACCCTCTCTGTTGGCTTTGTTTTCCCACGTGCTCCTGGAAGATGAGGAAACTGGTCTGATTTGATTAATCTGCCCGTCTGCCAGGGTGGTCATGTGTTTGAAGATTCCAAGGCGTGAGACTTCTCAAAAGCGCTGAGGGCTCCAGAGAACCTGATAGGTCTGTGAATTCTTTTCTTGGAGATTGGGTCTTGCTATGATGCTCGGGCTGGCTTTGAGCTCCTGGGCAATCCTCTTGTGTAGCTGGAATGACAGGCATGCACCACAGCACCAGGTTGTCTGCAAATTCTTGATGTCTTTGTGAGCAAGTGAAGGAACCCCACATGTGCATTGGACTAATGACCCTCTGTGCTCCCTCCGCAGGTGATTCAGGCTTGCCATTCTTGTCCCAAAGCCATTGAAGTTGTGGTCAATGCCTACGAGCACATCCGCTGGACCACAAAGTGGAGGCGGGCGATCCCTGATGATGACTTGGAGGTAAACGATCAATTTGTGTGGAGTTCACTGTCAAGCACCTCCGGGTTGCAGCAGATTCTAGTTTGAGAAGGCCTTTGAAACCAACTCAAATGCAATGAGATGAGGGTTATCAACGGCAGGTGCAAGGGCAGGTCCCTTGGGTGTGTGGTGTTAGGGGATTTCTTAACTAGACGGCAGGTTGGACATGTAGACACAGGCAGCCATTTTACGTCATTCTCTTCAATGTAGATGAATTAGGTGATCACATGTGGGGTGCTCCAACAGCACTTTTATCAGAAGATCAAGGTGTTTCATATAGATTCTTTCATTTACTGTCAAATACCCAGAGGCAGGAGATGGAGTCACACCTTGGATACCTCAGATGGCTTCAGGTCCCCACCTGCAAGCTTCTGGACATCACTGCCTTTGTCCTCACCACAAAGCATGCATGTTCTTGGTTTTTATTTTTATTTTTTTGAGTTGGGATCTCACTCAGTTGCCCAGGCTGGAGCGCAGTGGCACAATCACAGCGCACTGCAGCCTCAACCTCCTGGGCTCAGGTAATCCTTCCACCTCAGCCTCCCAAGTAGCTGAGACACAGGTTCATACCACCACTTTTTAATTTTTACTTTTGTCGAGATGGGATCTTCATTGCCCAGGCTCAAGCAGTCCTCTGCCTTGGCCTCCCAAAGTGCTGGAATTGCAGGCATGAGCCACCATGCCCAACCCATTCTTGGTTTTATAAGTCAATGGCTGCCCCAACACTTGGAGGAGTGTCAGGCATAGGGGCAAGGCTCGTGGGTTTGGAGGTCCAGGGTTTAGGAACTGGCTATGTGACCTTGACAAGCGACTTCACCTGACATACCTTCATCATTCTCCATTCCTACTAAGCAGCTGATACACGGGTCTCAGCAGACACATGACATAAGTCATGTGTGCAGAAATATAAACCCACCATTCTGCTTTGGACTGGCTCCGTAGTTCACACAACATCTCCTGGGGTCTGAGCTGTGGAGTCTGATTCTCTCTCTCCCCTTTGCTGGTCCCTGTCTCTTCTCCCCCTTACTTCAATTTCGTGTTTAATTTCATCTCACCTTCAGAGACCCTGGGGTGCTGCCATGGGTATAGGGTAGGGGCGATAGCATTGTTGATGATTTGCGGGGATGTAGTCCCCGGGGCCCTCTAACTCCAGTGTGTCCTGCCTTCCTTTCTAGAAATACTGGGATTTTTACCACTCCCTGTTCACCGTGTGCTGCAACTCTCCAAGGACGCTCATGCACTTGTCAAGATGTGCCGTTAGGAGAGCGCTGCACAGCAGGTGCCACCGCGCAGTCCCTCTGCTCTCCCTCCCAGCGTCCTTGAAGAAGTACTTGCTGTTGGAGCCCGAGGGAGTCGTCTATTAAGCCTTATGAGACAGCCGCTCCCAGTTCTGGATATTTAAGTGGACTGGCTGCGTAGACACCGTCTGCATAAATAAAATGGTACTTGGCTGATTACAGCACTTCAGGGACTTCAAAACACTTTACAAACATGGCATCATTAATCCTGGGATGTCGTGGGGAGGAGAAGGAAACAAGAAGGAAAGTTCAAAGCTAAGGGTGTAGCCAGAAGGTAGAGGCATGACCATGGCTACCCATGCACAGCACTCTCACTGGGCGCCCGACAGACTTTCATAAAATGTTTACCACATCATTTCACCTGAAATGGGACCCAAGTTTTCTTGGAATCAGTCTCACCCTCCACCCTCTCTGGAGTAGGTTTCTGTGGTTGCTTTGTTGATGACACAGAAGGCTCTGACAAGTCTCAACCTGGGAGTCTCCCTGTGACCACTGAGCAGGAATCACTGTTGGTGGTGTTGCAGACTCTGGCTCCCTAAATCAGGTGACTCCACCTGCCAGTGAGGACACACATGGGCAGAGTCAAAACCCGGAGATCCTGGTGTCAATTTGGGAATGGAAAGAAAAGAGCAGCCCACAGACTCACCACCCATTGGCGTTTAACACACATCGCTGAGCAGGAGACAAGACATGAGACGTGTCCAGTGATGGACGCCTTCCCCTCCAGGGCCTCATGGTGAACCAAGGATGGGGGCATGGTGGGGCCTGCAGCCCAGGATGGGACAAGCATGCAGATGCAAACTCGTGTTAGCACCTGCAATTCCAACATGAAGCAGGGCTTTCCTTTTAAGCAAGAAGAGAAAGAGGGCTGGACCATGTGGAGCCGCAGGGCCTCCTGCTTTGTGAGGCCAACGTGCTCACTTTGTTTCTTCGAAGCCTAGGGACTGTGCCATCGCAGTGTGGCTTCCTGTGTAGTCCTTCTCAGACTCCTTGAGAAAGAGACTGTGCATGCCATGGCTCCCGGCTGGGCGACAGCACGCGTCAGAAGATGAGAGAAAACAAGCGTGTAAGGGGAGACCTGGATGACTGCGGCGGTCCCTCTGTGCAAGAGACATTTTAGAGTGTCTTCACGGGTGATGTCTAGCCACAGAACATACACAGAAAGATGTTGGAAAGGGCAGCCGTGGAGCAATGTGGAGGGGCGAGTGTGTCCACGGGCTCACTAGTCAGTGGTTTGCAGGAGACACGTGGGTGGCTGACCTCGGGCGCCTCATGGAGTGTGAGATCAAGGCTGCTCACGACTGGTTCATGCTGATCATGTCAGAAGAGCTCGAGGCATCTTCGCATGGTTTCCTAGAGGTTAAATCAGAAGTTACGCAGGTTGTGTGTCATTTTAGGAGTTGGGAGCAGGTTTCCTTGGCTTGTGTGGTTCTCATCACATGTGACTTTGGGCACTTGAAGGCTGAGCAGAGATGAAGTCACCTATGCCACCAGGTGTTTATTTGCAGGTTTAAAGTGGTTCTCCCTTGCCTCTGAACTTTTATTTGGAGACCTTACATAAAGAACGTCTGTTCCTTTCCTCGTGGCACGTCGTTTGCTTGCCTGGGACACTCTCCCTCCCCTGCCAGCTGTGGCTGTTCCACAGTAGCAGAAAGAATTCGACACAGTTCACTGCTTTCTTCAACATTTAGAAAGAAACAGACAAGGGGAATCATATCTGTAGATAAGTGATATTTTCAAGAGAAAGTGAAGGGTGAATGTGGTTGAAACGCATGTGAGGCAGGCCCCTGCTGCGGGAGCTTTTGGGTCCTCACAGCAACAGAACTACACCAAATCCTGCCCTTCTGCCTCTTGCTGCCCTGTCCTCCTGGGGCTTTTCATTTCCCTTCATTCTCACCGTCCACTGAACCCCAGGAAAAGCAACAGAGGAAATTACATCTCCTGATGCCTTTGTTGCTTTCAGAAGACTTTCTGAAAATAGACATCTCCAGTCTTGAAGACAGAACGGTCTCCCTCCTGTAAGTGACATGAGAGGACGGATCCTTGTTACGTGTGAAGGACCACCTATCTGGTTTTCTCTCCTTCTTAGGGGCTAGACATACTTGTGTTCTGTTTTTTAATCATTGAGTGTTACATCCCTGCTTTGCTCTTCCATTCTGAACCCAGTGGGTTCTGATAAAAACTCAGTAGTTGAGCGATGAGAGTAGGAATAAGAAAAGTAACTCACCATTTGCAGTGGGTTATCAGCCTTGAAAAAGACAGCTGAGCCTTAGATTTCATTATTCATCTGATTGCTTGTGAAGGACTCACAAAGTCCGACGTTGGTATACTTTCAGAGCTTTTAAAAAGGACCTGACTCTTCACCCATTTTCTTTGAAACACAAACACCATGGCTAGCATCTGGAACAAGTGCCTGCTGATTCCTTTAGGGGTGAGCAGAGGCATTGCTGTTAGGTGCTCAGAGGTCAACTCTGTGCTTGTCCAGCTGGCTTTGTAGCCTCGTTCCCCTTTTATTTGACTCATAATCTAGAGAAATGACATACTTGCTCCATGCCTCATTTCCTTGTTTGTAAAATGAGAATAATGCGCCTACCTCACAGAACTTTTATAAGATTGTTTTTAGGGTTAAATTGTTAATGTATTAAAGCACATAGAACAGACCATGACACTCAGTGAGCACTTTATTATTAATACTGTCCTTGCTACAGTCATAGTCATTATAATTCAGGGGTAGGTTAGGACCAGTGGGGTAACATGTCCTTAGGGTGAGGCTGTAGCCATGGGTGACTTCTGTTCACTTTGGGAACCACTGGGTGGGCTTCTGCTCTGTGCCAGGCATCTGGTGACAGCTAGGGACTTCAGGGGAATGAAGCAACCGGGTCCCTGGTCTTCTTGGGCTTTTTGGAGGTGAGGGGCAGGGATGGTGCTAACACTGAGGGTTAGCATACTCGCAAATTGAGGACTCTTTGAAACTTTGTGTTGTTACAAGTAGGCTTATCAAAACGGCAATTACTCCTTTCATTATTTCATGAAGTCTACAGGGTCACCTGAAAGTGCATTGTGTGGTCAGAGCCCGTTGTTCAGTGGTTTCCATCTTCAATGGGGAAAGAGGAAGAGGAGATTCTGCAGCAGGACTGTAGACCAGGAATGAGATTCCCTCAGTGAGGGCTGCCGCATGTCAGAAGGGGTGGTCGGGAGGGTGGGAGTCTTGTCCATTCATTCTTCCACTTGCAAGATGGATTCTGTGTCATGACAGGTGCAGTTGTGGGCTAGATGTGGAAGGAAGACGAGAGTTTGCCATGGCACTGTAAGAATCACTTCTAAAAGCTCAGTGTTTGTTTATTTGTTTTTACTAGAAAGAAAGAAGGAAAGTGAAAGAAAGAAAGAAAGAAAGAAAGAAAAAGAAAGGATTTTCAAATCTGTATCTCAGTGATAAATTGCCTTATGCATAGGTTTGGTCATACATGCCATCAATAAGAAACAATGTGTGAATGTTCAAAAACATCCCCCAAAAGTAGTTGCTTTTTTTTTTTTTAAAACAACATCAAGTGGTTTAGGTGTGCTTAGGTATCTTCTTTACTGACTGGTTTTCTTAGATAGAGGTGTGGCTCAGTGATAGTCAACAACTATCCACATGTATGCTAACCCAGGCAAGGAAATAAAGCAGCCACTTTGTCTATTTCCCAAAGTAAAAATACCCTGGATTAGGGTCCAGTGCTCATCAAACAGGGAGGAATCCACGTGTGACGGTTGTAGATGTGATGCCACTGGGCTGACATCACCAGGAGGCAAGACACTACTTGCTGGAGGCACCCAGAGACACTTGCTCCCCGCTCCAGATGTGGTGGACCCTGAGGTCACATTTGATTGATGAGCGGTGGGGCCCACGGGGACCGCTATCAGTTGGATCTGGGGATCAAGAACACACAGACCGAGGGCCCAGCCTCCGCTCTGGGTCTTAACGGGTCAACTCCCAAAGACTGAATCACCCAACCTTCTGCCACCTGCCCCCCTACAGGGACATCGAGATCCTGCCTGGCTTCCTGCCCACCTGGCCTCTTCAAGGCCACACCTCCTCCCAGGAGCCAGCTCTAAGCTGCTGGGTGGTGCTGACTGCTTCCTCCACTGGCTCCTTCAGGCCCAGGGCATCCTATCAGGGCCTCCACCACTCCTCACTGGGTCCTCCTGATGTCTGTAATGGCCTTGATCACATTCTCTTCCACTGCCCCTACTGGGTGTCTCACGTTTCCTGGGGTGATCTGACAGATGGTCACACACCAACACTGTGACAAGCTGGTAGAGCCAGGGTTGTCCGGATTGGCAGGTGCTCTTGGAGGTGCTCAGCGCGTAGGCTGATGCATAGCGTGAAGAGGGCAGGGGCTTGGAGTAGGACCATGGAGGTGGTGGCCTTTCAGATAAGTGAGTAACTCTGACAGAGGGTCAAAATATGCACTGAGTATTCACTGCCAGTTAGAATAACATGATGGACATGGAAGATGAACATTTGCTGGGTGTAGAGAGCAAAGGATGCTCTTGGAAGAAGCAAGTGGGACCAGATTATGAAATGTCTTGAACCATGGGGAAGCACCATGGGAAATCAGTGAATATCAACAGTGGTATACTTTTTCCAGTCTGATAGCTTTTATAGCAAGAATAATTATGATGCAGTTCTGCGGCATTTGCAGGGCATTGTGTCATTTTCAGAGCATCTTCTTGACATTTAAGATGAAATAATTGCCTTTATCATTGCCCTCAACTCCTCTCTATGCCAGGAAACTCCTAAAACAAATCTAAGCATTAGATCTGAATTAATATGTAAACATGACACTAATTAACTCTTTTGTCTCATACAAAGATCTCCTATCATATGGAAGATTTACTCAAGCCAAAAAAAAAAAAAAAAATAGGATTATAGCCTTGCATTTTTCAAATTCAAAAACTGGGACTTTTTTTTTTTTTGAGTCAGAGTCTCACTCTGTCACCCAGGCTGGAGTGCAGTGACACCCTCACGGCCACCACATCCTCAATCTGCTGGGCTCAAGTGATCCTTCCACCTCAGCCTTCCAAGTAGATGGAACTATGGGCATGCACCACCATGCCTGGCTACTTTTTTGATTTATTATAGAGATGAGGTCTCGCCAAGTTGCCCGGGCTGGTCTTGAACACCTGGGCTCAGGCAATCCTCTCACCTCAGCTTTCCAGAGTGCTGGTATTATAGGTGTGAGCCACTGCACTCGGCCTGGGACATTTCAAAAAAGAAAAACAAATCTTTTGCAGCACCTGGGATTGACAGAACAGAAGCAAAATGTAGAGATATGGGACTACATGTAGGTCTCAGCATGGCTGTGTTCAAATGGTAAACAGTTCCTGGAAGCACCAACACAATGATCATCCCTCAGGGGTCCCTGCTCAAGTCAGATAGACAACAAGAGTCCCCTCAGGATATCTATCAGGAAAGCAAAGGCATCACCAAACTGTTCTGAAGTAACTTCCAGCTAATTCTATGGTAAAGAAATAAAGACACTAGAAAGTGCTTATTCCCCTGCAGCAGCCTGCAGAGTGGCACATGGGAAAAGATAATGACTTCTGGATTTAGTTTCATCTCAATTGTGCCATTAGCATCTATGAGGACTTGGGCTGGTTTCTAACTCGTGTCAATTTCTTTATGTGTATAATAGTGATTAAATACATGCCACGTGGAGCTCTTTTGAGAATTAAATGAAAGGAAGCGTGGAAAGTCTCAAAAACGGCATCAAGTATACAGTAGTTAAACCCCAATAAACACCCAGATGGTACCCATTTCTGCCATGTGGGGGATCAGGAAGAATACTCTGGAGGACACGGCAAACTTTCTAAGATGTTTATGCACACAAGCCAAAGACCTGACTTTTTTTTTTTTTTAACAGCAATGATTTTTCCGTAGCACAAACTCACTCTGCAGCAAACTGTTCCAGGCTAATTTGTCAAGGGTTCACTGCCCCGGGGCAATTTGGCCTGAAGGAGGCACTGCAGGAGAACTTTCTCCCTGCTATGAGTCAGAGCCCAGAAATTAGAGTCATCTTTTCTTTATAAAATGCAGCCCTGAACAAAATAGACACATGATAGCAACTTTCTATGATCCCTTGGTTACAGTTGCAAACAAATGTGCTCCACCCTTCCTTTGAAAGAGATCAGGGTATAGGAAGAGATCTTAGACTACAGGTTCCTACCTTGTGGTTACTAGTCTGGAAGGAAGATCAACATTGTGTTAGTTTGTCTCTGTGCAGTCCTGAAATAGACAATTTCACTGGTAATTCCATCCATTTCATCTGGCTTCTTTCTTCTTGTCCACCCTTTCTTTCTTTCTCCAGTCTTTTCTCTTTTTCTCCTTTCCCTTCTCGTTTCTTGTTATTTCTGGGTATGTTTTTTGCCTCTTCATGGCCAGGACCTCCATGTGGGCAGATCATCAACAACTGACAGGAACAGTACTTTCTGCAAAATTCAAATGCATTTAACCATGCAGAAACTGGGAAATGGGAGACTTTTTTTCTTCCTTTTTAAATTCTTTAATTCTTTGCTTCTTTGTTCCCAGTCTGAAAACCACAATTAAGGAAGAGTTTGTTTTCTTTCTAGCAATAGATTATAGGTGAGAGATCAGGGTCAAGCTCAAAGCAAAAACCATCAAAGAGGAAAGAAAAAGACTACAAGATGAGACTTGCACACTTTTGCCCACCCCAGGCAAGGCCATAGAAGACCCCCAGCAAACACACGTGAGGAGAATGTGTGTATGTGTCTATTCAACAATACCCCACAAGTGTACATCCTAACCACTGAAGGAAACCCATCCATGTGTAACTACTGGCCATGTCTGAGTACATCAATATTTACTCGGTGGGTTGGTGTTTGAGTTGGATTTCAATAGTCCTTAAATATTTTTTTCTGCATCCAAAGAGTCGACTCACTCCCTTAACACATGCTGTGTCTGTACTGATAGCTTACTTTTCTTGTTTAAATATTACGTAGTGCTTAAATTTGAGCTCTTCTGGGTTGGCAAAAGTGTGGCAGGTTGTTTTCCACACCTATGGCAGGTGACATTAACCAGTCATGACTCAAGCTCAGACTCCTCCTCACCAGCTTCTAGACTGCCACTGCCACTGCTCGGAGTTGACGGGCAAGAGGAAATATGCCTGTCCTCCCTGAATTCTGTTTGTAATGCTCTTACAAGCTCTCTGTCAGGCATCATGGAAATAAAAGCAAGAAGGAATTAGGAGTCAGGTGAGGATTACTAGCACAGGGTTTGGTTTTTGCCTTTTTTTTTTGGTCAGGAGAAGCATAAAATTTTGACATTATTTGACAGCTATTTGTTGAGCTGGACTCTTTCTTGCTGTGGATTCAAAGAGGAATAATGGCAAAATCCTGCCCTCGTGGCCACTGATGATCCTGGTATTCTCACACTATGCTACACATTAGAACACAGAGGTGCCCACCCCCATTCCCTCTTTCTCTCTCTCTCTCTGTCTCTCTCTCTCTCTCTCTCTCTGTGTGTGTATGTGTGTGTGTCTGGGTCTCACTCTGTCGCCAAGGCTGAAATGCAGTGGTCTTGACCTCCTGGGTTCAGGCAATCCTCTCACCTCAGCCTCCCAAGTAGTTGGGACTACAGGCACACACCACCATACCCAGCTAATTTTTTGATTTCTTGAAGAGACAAGGTCTTGCTATATTGCCCAGGTTGGTCTTTGATTCCTGGGCTCAAGTGATCCTCTCACCTTGGCCTCCCAAAGTGCTGGACAGGCGTGAGCTACTGCCCCCAGTCCCACCTTCTCTTTTAAAGCTTTAATAAGCTAATGAGGCTGAGGACCTCACTCACCATGCTACCTTGTAGACGTCTATCTGCCCATCATCTCCCCCATGAGGCTGTAACCCGCCTGAGGAAGGAACTGTGATCTCTTAATTTTTTTCTTTTTCAAGTAAGGTAAAATTTACATACAGCAAAATGCGTAACTTGTAAGTATACAATTGAATACTTTTTACACATGCATACACCCTTGTAGTCAACACGATGATCAAGATAAAGAACACATTTATTTCTCCTAAATGTTTCCTTTTGCCTCCTTTCAGGAATCCCCCATCCCCAAACCCCCCAGGAGCCACTGTGTTATTTCTATCACCTTAGGGTAGTTTTACTTGTTTTTTAACTTCACAAAAATAGAATTATACAGCATGTACTGTTGTGCTGGCTTCATTTTATTAATGTAATGTTTTACCCAAGGAATTCACTCATGTTTTGGCATATATTAGTAATTTACACTTTTTTATTGCTTAGAAGTGTTCCATTGTTTTGTTTTGTTTTTGAGTCTGGGTCTCTTTCTGTCACCCAGTCTGGAGTACAGTGGTACAATCACAACTCACTGGAGCCTTGACCTCCAGACCTCAGGTGATCCTTCTGCCTCAAGTCCCATCATGTCTGGCTAATTTTTGTGGAGATGAGGTCTTGGTATGTTGCCCAGACCGATCTCAAACTTCTGAGTTCAAGTGATCCTTCCAACTCAGCCTCCCAAGTAACTGGGACTACAGGATTGCACTACCACAACCACACCTGACTAATTTTTTTTTTTTTGTAGAGATGAGGGCTTGCTCTTTATTTGTTTAAAAAACAGAGACAGGTTCTCAATATGTTGCCCAGGTTGATCTCAAACTGTTGAGCTCAAGCCATCCTCCTGCTTTAGCCTCCTAAAATGCTGGGATTACAGATGTGAGTCACCATGCCAGAAGTAGTGTTTCATTATATAAATATACCACAATATATTTATCCGTTCTCCCAATGATGAACATTTGGGTTATTTCTAGTTTGGGGTAATAATGGATATAAGTGCTAATTTTATGCTAACTTAGCTTGGCTATAGTATTCAGATATTTGGTCAAATGTCAGTCTAGATATTGTTGTGAAAGTACTTTTCAGAAGTGACTAACATTTAACATTTTTAAAAAATTAAGAATAGATAAATAAATAAGTGATCAACACTTTGAATAGACTTTGAGGAAAGCAAATTACCTTCCATATCCTGAGGGTGGGCTGCATCCAGTCAGCTGAACACTTGATGAGAAGATGGAGGGACGCGGAGCAAGAAAGGATTCTGTGTGCAGACTGACTTCAGGTTCACAGCTGAAACAGCAGCCCTTCCTTTGGGCTCCAGCCTGCATACCCACCCTGCGGGTCTTGTTTTTTCCAGCCCTACAGTCATGGGAACCAATCCCTTAAAATCGCTCTGTGTTTCTAGCGTGCGCGCTCTCTCTCTCTCTCTCTCTCTCTCTCTCTCTCTCTCTCTCTCTCTCTCTCTCTCTCTCTGTCTCTCTGTCTCTCTTTCTCTGGCTTTCTCTGGCTCTGTCTCTCTTCTTTTTCTCATTCTTTCTCTCTGTCTCTCTCTTTTTCTCTCTCTCTCTCTCTCTCTGTGTGTATCTCTCTGTCTCTGCTTCTCTTTCTTTCTCTCCCTGTCTCTTTCTCTCTCTCTCTCCTCTCGCCATGTATTTGTGTATACCTGTCGGTTTTACTTCTCTATTTCCTTGGAGAACCCTGACTAATACAGTGGAAAAACCTGCTGTAAACCTTGCTCAAATATTTTTGTGGCATGATTCCATTTCCCTTGGGTAGGTACATCTAGAAGTGGAATTCCAGGTCAGTCATTTTAACTTTACAGGAAAGCACTATGCTGCTTTCCAAAGCAATGTCTGTGCTTCCATGCCCTTCTGCCATACATGAGTGTTCTGGTTGTGTGTGTTCTGTCCAAGCCTGTCTTAATGTTAGCCGCTCTGCTGGGTGAGCAGTGCTAAGTCTCTGTAGCTTCGACTTGCGTGTGTCTCGGGGCTCATGTTAGACAGCCTTGCACTTGCATGTTTGCTGTTTGTATCCTTTTGGTGACTTGCCTGTTGGAATCCTTTGTCATCTGTTTCCTCAGCATCTCTGCTCCCAGTGTTTTGCAGTTGCTCAGTGGGTAATATCCTATGAATGAAGGAATGTTAAGTCATTAATCAGCGACTATCCCAATGTGGTTATTACTTCGGGCCCGATAGTCCTCATGCATCTGCTGTGCTTGACAACAGTGCCCAACGCATCATCACAGCTCCCAGCAGTTGGCCGCTGTTGGTACCATCCCTGTTCTAACCATGAGGACACGGGGGCTGGAAAGATTGTGTGACTTGATCTGCCACTCATGGTCAAAATCGCTGCTGGACTTTGGGCTTCTCCATTTCTGTATTTTGTGTTTTGACTTTTTTCTGTTACTACTAACTTGACCAACTAAATATTGGATTCAGCACTGAATGGGTTACTTCATTCATTTTTCTTAACTCTTATTTATGGTGAATATGGAAGATAGAATGGTGCTAATTACTTTGCACATTTTACCTTATTTAATTCTCACCTCAACTCTCTGAGGGAAGTACTATTTTTTTTTATAGACAACAGTACAGACAGGTCATGCAACCTTAGCTTGTGAGAGGAGCAGACAGCATCCACACTCCATCCTCAGCCTGTGTGCTTTAAAACCATCAGGCTATATCGTCTCATTGACATAATTAACTGGGATGTGCTGATTTTGAGGGGCTTATGGGCTAGCAGGGTACAGATGCTCAGTAAACCTGGCACACTTAGGAGAGAGTCACGGGAGGACAAGCTGTCAAAAGACCCAGTAACTGTAGTGCAAGACCACATGAAAAAAATCAGCTAGACAGAGCGCTGGGCATATTGGAAGACTGAGAATTCCACTAGTTTGGTTCCAGAAAGTTCTATGGTAGACTCCTTTTTAAAAATAATTTATGTATTTTTCTTTATTTCAATAGCCTTAGGGGTTACAGAAATCCATTTATTTTTTATGAACCCACCTCATCTTTGAGAACAGGTGTGTAAAGGTGAAATCTTTTTATCTCCAATAGCCTGTTCCTGTGATACTCTACCATATTCTGGTAGCTGTTTGCTGTTAGACCAGGCTGCGGGCCCAGGTTTTTGAAGTTCTAGGAGCTCAGTCTTTCAACAAGCCCTTTTCTGTTTACTGGAACCCTAGGAGCCCTCAGGGCCTTCTCAGGCTAGGCTGACTCACATGTCCTTCTGCCAGGAGTCCACCCCTGAGAAGGAGCATGGGAGTGGGTGAGTCAGTGCCTCTGGCTCCAGGCTCTGTTGGTGACCTGCCTTCTCACATGTCCCACAGGGGGAGGTATTGGGCCCGGCCAGATCTCACTGGGAAAACAGGTGCATGTTTCCAAGGAGGCCTTTGTAACCATAACAGGAGGCAGAAACCCTATCTCTATTTACTCCGTGAAACAGAATCGGTTCTGGATCATGGTTTGTGAGAACATTTAGGTTCTATATGAGTTTTTCTGTGCCCCAATGACAGACACACCAGCAATGTGCCCAGCCAAGACTCAGGGATGAGCCCAGCTTCTGATCACTTGCACCGCGAGCCTGGAGCCACGGACTTCCTCCTGACACTCCAGGGAGGTGTATGTGACACGGAGCAGCTAAGCCAGGCCCTGCCCACTGCACACACAACACAAACATGTTGTTGAAGCCCTTTGTACACTCAGCAGGGAACACACTGTTCTCTCTGGAAGATTGCCAGAAACTTATGAGAGAGGCTGTGAGTTGCCAAGTATAGATGCCGGGGCCTCTCCCCCGCCTCGGAAGGGGACAGTGTGTGGCTGAGTGGCCCTGCCCCTGCTTGCCTCCAGAGTCGCCTGAGTCAAGCATGTGGGTTGCTTCCTGGGCCTTTTCAGCTCCTGGGTTCATTTTAGAATGATTGCTAGGCACCCCTGTGCCTCTTTGGGTACCTGTCTTCTCGTTATCCAAAGCCAAATGCAAATATATCCCTGCTGCCTGCATGTGTCTGTGTCTCAGATACTCAGGCCATTGGCCTTCGAGGCCCAAGGAGGAGCCAACAGGCTTTCCACCTCGAACAGGTCCAGAAGCCTTCGAGGTGCTACTGTCACCACAGCCCTTGGTCAGGCCTTAGCAGGGAAGGCAAATGTTCCTTGAAAGTCAGCCAGTGTGGGCAAAGTTGAGGTTCAAGACGTCTCTTCACTGCCTTCCTCAGAGGCTTCCTAGATCCTTGGTATCTCCAACTTAGCACAGCTCCAAAATTAAGTATCAGTCAGTGGTTCTTCCTGTGTAATAACACTGGTAAGAATCAAGGGCTAATTTTTAAATAAAAAAATTTAAATGAATTTTTTTAGCATAACATGTTTCATGTTTGTGTAGACTTTACCTTCTTGTTTCAAATCTGTTTGAATAGTTCTCCAAGTTTCTAAGACTCAGCTACTTTTTTTGACTTATGACAACTCTCTGAAATGGTGTCAACTCTCTGAAATGCAGGTATTCACTCCATTGTTCATGTATCCTTCCATCCATCCTTCCATTCATCCATCCTTTCACTTATCCATTTCATCCTTCCTTCTATTCATCCATTATCCATACAATCCCTTTTGAGTTTAAATTCCCTAAAAGTAGCCAACAGCCTTTATGTGACTGAAATTGAGATCCTCTTGCAATTAGGAGATTAATTAAGAGATTAATTAAGAGATGATAATTAATCACATCGACCCTTGTTATTTATTAAGCAACTGGAGACAGAAAAGCCCAGGAGAAAATGATCTTTGTGAATGTTAAGGATTCTGCCATGGAGAGATTTCACCAGCCATTTGCAACTGCCAAGTGTAGAAAGCAGTCAAGCCCAGGCATGATAAGCTTCTTCTAGGGTTGGGACTCTGCTGACTGGTTTCATACATGTGTGGATAGAACCCATTGCAACATGGGGAGAGAAATGAGGGATTTCACTAGAAGGTATGTCTGAGTCACACTGACACAGCTATTAGGTGACACTGGGCTGGAGCTATCTTCAGCGTTGGTGTGAGGATGACACCTTGTTTAGGGAGATGTTGATAAAAAAGAAGTGGATTTGAGTGATGGGTCATCATCTCCTAAGCATGGCCTTGAGCTCTTTATTCACATCACATATTCATTCAATAGACACGTATTGAACCGTATATGTGCCAAGCATGTGGTAGGGTGCTGGAAATTCTCCTGCCAGAGAGCAACACTAATTGCTATGTGTGCACCACCCTCCTAAGGCGTGACAAGCCCATCTTGCAGATTGTGTGTAATAGAAAACTACACAGAACTTTTCTTATTATCTCAAAATTGGTGACTTGGCTCCAAATTGGAGACAAATAGGTGATAATTAGGGGGCGTCAGATGATGGGATTTATTTATTTATTTTTGAGTTGGAGTCTCACTCTGGCTCCAGTGATCCTTCCGCCTCAGCCTTCCAAGTAGCCGGAACTACAGGCACACACTACCACGCCCGGCTAATTTTTTGATTTATTGTAGAGATGAGGTCTCGCCAAGTTGCCCAGGCAGGTCTCGAACCTGCGGGCTCAGGCAATTCACTCACCTTGGCCTCCCAAAGCGCAGGATTACAGGCTGAGCCACTGAGCCTGGCCGATGGGATTTATTAAGAGGCACATCTACTCCACTCCCCAGTCACCACTCTCTATTCACAAATCTTGAGGGAACTGTTGTAAGCATATTTTCAGCCTCAGAGAGAGTTCTGTGTCTTTTCCTTCTACTCTTTCTTGGTGCTTCTTCTAAAATGAGCTGATGCTCAAGAGCAGAAAGCACGAAGGCAGCTGGTATTCCAAGGGAAAGCTCTGCAGTGGGTGGGTGTGTCGCAGGAAGTTGAGCCTGGAGTCTCATTTTCCAGTTGGATGCCTCCTTGTGCAGTGGGTTTGCTTGACTGTCCTTCTTGCCTGATCCAGCAATGGGAAAGGAACTCGGGGAGAACTCGGGGCAGGGAACATGAGCAGAAGGGGCGTGGGGCACATTCCCACCGTCTGGCAGGAAAAAGATGCACAGACACCACAGACCAGGTTTAAACTATTGTGGTGGAGTCCCACCCTAGGCTGTGACTCACTGAAAGAAGAGACCTCAGCAACAAGGGTTGGTAGGTGGCTCATCTAGGGAACCAGGGAGACTGGAGGAGGAGTGCAGAGGCTGTTTTCTGTGGAGGTGGCTGTGCAGTCAAGAGGCTGTCAAAGGGCTTTGCAAACATTACTAAGTGTTCCCCCAGTGATGCCTCTCTTGGCTTCTGGCTATGTCAAGAGCAGAAAGCACGAAGGCAGCTGGTAAGTAAACACATTTCTACTCTCTCTGGAGAACTCCCACTCCTTGTCCTCAACATAAAAGATGAAGGGATTTGGGGGAGAGTCCAGAGAAGTCCCCTCTGCTTGTCACTGGGTCCTGGGAAGACAGGGGCATTTAAATTGCATGAGACACTGAAGTGATAGTCTGGAGTACCTCTCTTATGACCTGAAACATCAGAAGTTGGCATTGCTGGGGAAGTCATGATGGCTTGGGATGGGGAGCTTGGAAAGAGCAGACAAAAGGCAGGATGGGGGGCAAATCAACCCCACTGAGTTCACAGTGGTCCATATACTGCCAACCCAGCAAAAGCACTCACAGACACAGGAGCATGTTATTCCTCATCACCTGGACGGAATCTATGTTCAGCAGGTGTCTACACGTGTTTCACTACCAAAGAGCAAGTCAGATACTGAACTTGTCTCTCTGGCTTGGAGAAGGCATCTCATGCTCCTTGCGTCTTCAACCATTCATGCCCCTTGGGAGGAACATTTTTCTGGGTGATTCCTACCACAGGCCTTTTGCTGCTCTAGGCATTTGCCTTTCATGACCTTTCATAGCCCACCCTCCCCCAGCCCCACCCCATCCCCACCTTCCCCTGGCCCCGCCCACTCCCTCAGGATTGAGGAGCTCGCAAAGGTCCTCTAATCTTATCTACAATTTAGGTTAAGATAAAATACTATTTCGTTATTGGAAAGTTGCTTTAAGTTTTTCAGAACAAAGTATCTTATACTGGTGTTGCAAACAAGCAGTTTCTGCAGGCCTCTAGCCAGAGAACACCGAGATCCCCAGTGTGGTAAAGGGACCCAGTGTGACTCCGGCATCATTCTAGTCCATGGCTGTTCAGCCTACACAGGAGCCATAGCCTCCACTGTGGAGTGGGGATTTTGATGAAGACCACGCTGAGTGATTGATTAAACAATGATGCACAATGTGCCACATAACGCTGGGCACACAGTTGGTATAGGTGTTGTCCTCTTCTAAATCGCAGGATCAGAAGACACCCTGAGAGGAGACAGGGTGCTGGTCACAAGGAAGGCCAGGGAGAAGGTGAGGGGCAGAGCCCTGCACTGGATCAGTGAACCGAGCTTTCATCTCCTTGTCAGCCAGCATTGGTGGCCATTCACACAGCCTCAAATGAGAAGATCTGGGGGAGATCTGGATGGCACTATGGCACCCAAATCACAATACTGGTGTTTTTGTATTCATTTCATAATGCATTTAAATACTGATACTCATACCTATCATCTAGTTAAAAGCAGTGTTCAGAACTCAGAAAAAATTTAAAAAGTAATTTAAGCTATTTGATATATTTCACATATATAATATATAAACATCATATAACATTGAATAAAATCTCAATTTCAAAAACACAAACAATAAATATTTTAATTGGAATTAGCAAGAAAAAAAGCAATAAAAATAAGTATACAAAGCAAACTAAACTTTACATAAAATGAAGAATACCAATCCAGAAAACTAGAAATAGGTTAAGTTATTGGACTTTTTTAGGCAAGTGTGATCTTAAGAACCATGTGCATCAATGGTGTTATTTTTGTCAGTGACCCTAGTTTGGGGGCAAATTCTGGCTAGTAGAAAAGTTTTTTTTTATAATTTACAGTTGACAGAGAAATAGTGAAGAGATAAATGCAAACTAAATCCAAAAATCTCCCTTTGAATCTTTAATTTACAAACAACTCCATCTCTTTATAATGGCATAAAGATAATCTTTTAGACATGTTTAGTTTTATTAATGACTACCCTATTTTTTATTGACAGCTCCAGTTTTTGTTATTAAAGCCCAGCCATCAACTTGCTGGATGCCTAGGTCTCAGTGTAGTCTGTGAAATGGCCTTTGTTCAAACAAACACAGCAAATCAATGAGACAGAGAAGGAGTTTCCACCACTGAACACTTATTGTTTTGGCTGTCAACCTGACCCCACTGGAGGAAGCCTTATCTGAGGGTAAGTCTGAGTCCTGTTTCCTTATACTTCTGTTTGAGGGAGACTCTAGTTCTTCACACATTCAGGGAAAGCTTTTTAAATAAGCCTTCTGTCAGGAAGTAGAACTGGAAGAATTTGATCTGGGACTATCTGGGTTAGTGTCTCAGTCTCCTCCACTTTCTAGCCCAGAGACCTTCAGAGGTCACCAGGCCTCCCTTCTAACGTTGGGCTTACCTGTCCAATACTTCTCAAGGCACGAATAATCTATATTTCAGATTTTTAAACACTGAAGCAATGCTATCACACTAAGAGAAACATTGGTGTTTTGGCACATAACAATTGATGGTATGATACATGGCGGTTCTGGAATGTCAACTCTCAATGGCACAGTCACTGATGAGAGTCATCTTGCTCAGGTTTTCCTTCATTAAACTACTCTAGTGTCTAGACTCTCCTTCTATAGTAAAAGCACCTGTTCTAAGGCAACCATTCATAGGATATCCTTAAATGCAAATATGCCAACACCCCAGGAAATTCTCCTTTTAGTTATTAATAACTTGGCATAAATCAATTACCAGACAAGTAGTCAAGAATAGGACCCAGAACACATTTTCTTCCTTGTTTTTGTTTGTTTGATTGTTTTTGAGGCTGGAGCACTGGCAAGAGATCTATGTGTGAGTGGGAGGAGGAAGACCATCCCCATGGTGGATGGGGCTGGGGCAGGTTCCAGCTGCCTGTTGCGAGAGTGTGCAGCTCCCCGTCCACCAGAACCTGCAGCTCCCTTGGAAATCTCAGTTTGAAGCTGGAGCTCTAGTTTTATGAAAGCTGCTTGGAGGAGATGCTGACAGAGACCAACAGGGTCCCGTGGGGTGGGCACCTCATCTCCACAGCTACATCTACACAGGCAGCATCTTGGTGCAGAGGCTTTGCAGAAGAGCAATGGAGAAAACACGTGCTAAGAAAGACAGCCCATGCTCTGAGCAGCTTGAGGAAGGGGGAAATTATGCATAATATGTGCACAATTGTGAAGAAAGGCATGAGTTAATATGATCACAAAAATATTCAGGAAACAGTCAGGAGTGAATGGGGTAGATGAAGAAGGAGTGAAATGATTAGCCAAAGTGTGGGCCCCTGTGGCTCCTGTAGTGAGACCAGTTTGGAAGAGAGTTATCTGTGGGCTATAAAAGAGGAAAAACCACTCAGCACTGAGAGGTGCTTTCAGCAGGGGTGTACTCTTGGCTTGAGGTGTGCAGTGAATCTTATGAGCAAATGCCTTCACTGCAGGGGACAAGTCCAGAGAAGCAGGACTGAGGAAAATAGAGGATAGAAAGCATATAGTTATGCCAATGAGCAGCGTGGTCATGCAGAACATCTCCAGAGAGATTCATAATATCACAGTGTCTTAGAACAGACCTCAAGTGGAAAGAAGAGTGAGCAATCTATGTATCTACCAGCATACCCCCCCCATTTCTCATTCCTACTCTACCTAACAAGGAGTTGACTTGGCCATCTTCCCTCCTGACAGCCGCAGGGGGTCAACTAGTTGTTGTCTCTGCTGTGGTTTCTGCTGTGATGAGAAGTGTGGAGGCCTTGTCAAAGCCAGCCTTTTCTCCCAGAATTTGAGGGAAGTCTTGGATAACCAGGATGCAATTCCTTGAGTCTTCAGGGTTTGATGACCATTAGAAGGGCACGAATCAACCAACCATGACTGGTATCTCCTGCCAGGAGTGAGAGCAAGCAGCAGTCAGGTTGGGAAGGATGGGGATCACAGGAACTCTGAGGTGGTTTACAAGATAGGTCTGGACCAGGGAGGAAGATGGATGCTGAGAAATGTAGCATGTTTAGGGCGAGGGATGCCTTGACTGACATGCGACTTCATGCACCATTTCAGTAACAACCTGAGAAGGGCCAGAAGCTGGGGTTTCCAAGGTTGAGGTAAGTTTAAAATGTGGGCCATTGTGTTGTGTTCAGCATAGCTGACCCCTCCTTCCTAAATGGCAGAGGCTGGAAGAGAAAACAAATACTTTCCTACTTCAGTGAAACTCTCGAGTTCTGCCAAAGAGATGCATCTGTGAGAAACTTGATTTCAGAATGGAGGAACATGGGTGAGAGGCAGGAGGCAATGGGGGACTGGGCACCATTACAGCGTTGCCCATCATAGCAGCTCAGCAACTCCCAGGGGACCCTGGCTGTGTGGTGGCTTTGGACGTTTCTCCTGGGTGCTCAGCTTGGAGACTGTTTCTGTCTCCAATGAGTTTTAAGCCTGTTAATGTTCTGTTTAAAAAAATCCCCTTTGCTTAAACCAGCTAGAGAGGATTCTATTCTTAGGAAATGACCATTGACATACTCATAACATTTTTAAAGGCTTGCTGGAGGGGTCTATAGGAGACAGAGGCATAAATATAAAGATAGAGGTAAACACAGAGATAGAGATAAGAGATAGACAGACAGACAGATGGGAGATATTAATTCTGGCCCTTAGACACTGTCCAACCTGGTATCCACAGTTATTAAGTCTGACCATCTCTTAGCACATATTCGTGTAGACACTATGTGTGAAGAAACATGGAAGAACCTTGGCGGCACCCACATACACTTGACTTTCCAGTTGTCATCAAACTTTGTAAGAGAGCTTCAACAAAACATGCTTCATGTTTAAGACTTTAGCATCTAAAAATGAGGAAAGTGCAGTGTTTAACTTTCAACATCTGGTGTTTTCAAAAGAAGCCTTCTGTCTCCTTGCACACATGAAAGAGATCAACATTAGATTGCTGCCCCAGCCTGTGTGCTCTGCAGAGCCTCTGACGTCCTAGAAGATCTCAAGCCCCACTGCATCTTGTGACCTCCTTCCCCCAACTCCGATCCTACCTCACAGGCGACTAAAGGAAAGGGTCACTTTCAAGCAGCTGCAGAGAGATGAGGAAAGAACAACCTGAACCGGATTTCATACTTTCTCTGGAAAGTGTGCTGAGGGTAACAGACTAGAGGTGGGAAATCATTGGTCTACCTCTAAAGAGCTTCTGGCTAAAACCTCAAAGCTAGACCTTTCACAAGTGCACAGCAGAATATCGAGTGTTTCTATTTAAAGGATGCTATATCCTGAGAATGCATCTAGGGTTACAATAGAAATTTTTTTTCAATAATTTTAAGAGCAAAAAATTACTTGGGACTGGTACTATGAAGACTAAAGTATGCAAAAAAGCAAAAGTGATGTTTTATTCAAGAGTGTCTGTATTAACATCCCAGGGACCAGTTTAGATATTTCTTGCCAAAAGCAAAACTTCATATGGACTGTGCAGGAGTAATGAAGAGATGTGAGCTGTTCTCTAGATCCTTGCTAGGCCAAATATCAGCAGCAGCATCACCTGAGAGGTTGTTAGAAATTCAACCTTAGGCCCCACTCCAGATGTAATGAAGCAGAATCTACATTTTAACTGCAAGCCCCGGTGATTTGTAAGCACATTCGAGTTTTCAAAGCCCTGATCTGTATAGAGCAAAATTATTCTTAAGGTCACTTGTTGAAATGATTTCATTCAGCATTTAAATGCCAATTAAGGATCAGCAAATACTACATGTTAGTGATATTTGTTATGCGGGTTATTAATTTGTTGTATGGGATATTAATTTAGTCAATGTTTCTTGTTCTAATAAGGGGTTCTTATTTTATACAGTGGTTTTACTTGAGCTTTCAAAATTGATAAACAGTTCCTATTTTTTTTCTCATTTGTTCTTGCAGCTAATTGTTTTATCATCTGTTTGTTGTCCTTTCAGCCCCAGAAATAGGTTACCATTTAAGGATCCTCAAAAAGTCCTCTCACACACCCTCAAGTCTGCTCTGGCAGACACTGTCCACCAACAGCCAGCTCCCCATTCTTCTTTGTTTACAGATCCATGATTTGGGTCAGTGTCACTTTAGCCCTAGTATAAGCAAATCGTAATGATCTTATGTCTTTTGCCACATACTTAATTTCCCATCTTTGTTTATAGCTTTGGAGGATGATCTGACCAAAAGGTAGAGCCTTGTGGGAAAGGAAAAGTGAGGAAAAGATAGCTTATTGCTCCTGTGATTCCTTCTTTTCGTCTGAACCCAGACAGGATGGTTGGTGCGATGACAACCATCATGAAACCATGATGTGAAAAAAGTAAGGACAAAGAGTCAACTTGCTGAGAATAGTAGAGAGGAAGAATAGAATGGGCCAATTTCTAGTAATGGGGTTGAGTCATCACTCAAGTCCTGGGCTCTGAGTCACCACTCATGTCCTGGACTCTGTCCCGAGAGTTCGCGTCTTGTAAAAACAACACAAAAAAGAAAAGAAAACAGAACCAACTCTATCTATTGAGGCTATTGCTGTCTCCTTTGTCATTTGCTTCTGAAAGCAATCTGAAATGATAGAAATAAAAGGGAACTTCATTCAGTAAATGCCTGTGAATTAGTGTGGTTTGGGAATACATTGCTAGTCTAAGTAGTGAAACAAAGAGTGATAGAAAACCTGGAATCTGATCTTGACTTCTTTCCTCCTTAGCAGTGTAAAATGTAAGCCCTGCTTTACAGAAACTTTGGCTCCTCTGTTATGCAAGGTCAATGTCAACCCCAGTGACTTTTCTGACAAAAAAGGAAAACTGGATAAATTTGGGGGGATTTTCCTCCATGTAAGAATATGAGGTTTCCCAAAACTTTCTAGAGAGTCAACTGTTCTTCTTGCTATTGGTTGTTCCTAATAAATTATATTTAATTACATTATATTCTTAGTAGCAGTTTTTTGATCTTTGAAATAGTGATTATTCTTTTGCTTTTAGAGATGAAAACTAAAATTAAAGCTTTAATAAGATTTTCTTTCAAAGCAACTGCCTTCTTTTTCAAGATAAACAAAATCTTGTGCTGTATTAAGACCAGTTTTCTGAAATTATATTTTAAATAAAGAATTTCAAAAAGTCACATTGAAGTCCTTTGAGGAAAGTGAAAACATCATTATTAAAAAAGTAACAGATTAACATTTATAGTATTTTAGGTCTAGCAAACTTTAGGTAAAACTTAACATAGACTTTTTAAGCTGGTAGGCTTTAGTAGTCTACAGACATCCTGGTGTCATCACTCCAAAGTCTTGAAGACTCTGAATTTGTTGTGACATCCTCTGTTCTCATGACACTGTCCTCACACCCTAACGTGCTTCACCCTAGAAACATTGGGGCTCTCGTGACACCAAAGTTGCCTCATGGTGAGTGATCAGGCTGAATGTGGTGGGTGTTATGGGTCAAATTGTATCTCCCAACAGATGTTGAAGTCCTGTCCCCCAGGACGCCTTCCTCTAACATGATGCGTCCTTCTAAAAGAGAACGTTGGAAAAATGGAGGAAGATGAGGTGAGGGCTCAGGAGTGCACTGTCTCCAGGTACAGAAGCCCGAGTCCATCAGATACAGAGAGAGACGCAAGGCAGATCCCCCTCATCACCCTCAGGAAGATGCAACTTCTCCCTTCCTTTAATTTTGGACCTCAAACTTCAGAGCTGTGAGACAATGAGTTTCTGTCTAAGTCACCCAATCTGCAGGTCTTTCTCCTTGAAGCCCCTGGAAACTAACACTTGGGGGTGTGGGGGAAGGAACTTCAGGATGACACTCTGGCAGGGGCATTCTTAAGCACTGAAGCACGGAAACCAGTACTTAAATGTTTCAGAAGTATTTTTCAAAATATTAACCTTTAAATACATTAAAGAGGAAGTGAGTGACAGAATACACCTATCCTCAACATTTCAAGTATGTCTTTCCTTTCCTGCAGGCCCTTACTCCTGAGATGAATTTATTATACCGAGCTTCCTGCTGCAGAATAATTTTTTTGATGTCTGCCTCATCAGACTGCCAGTCACACCCTGGTAAACTTGAGTGTCTCTTCAATGTAAAAATCAAAAGGTATACAGTAAAAATTTTCCTACTACCTGAAGTCATCTACAAATTCAAGACAGTCCCTATCAAAATCCCAATGACATTTTTCACAAAGCTATAAAATATTCTAAAATTTGTATGGAATCACAAAATGCCCCCAATAGCTGAAACAATCTTGAGCAAAAAGAACCAAGCTGGATGTATTACACTATTTGATTTCAAAATATACTACAAAGCTGTAGTAATCAATGCAACATGGTACCAGCACAAAAACATACATATGGACCAATGAAACCAAGCAGAGAGCCAAGAAATAAATTCACCTTTTTTCAACTGATCTTCAACAAAGGTACCAAGATCAGCTAGGGAAAAGAGAGTCTCTTCAATAAGTGATGTTGGAAAAACTAGATCCACATGCGGAAGAATGAAATTGGACCCTTATCTCACCCCATATGCCACATCAACATAAAATGGGTTAAAGTCTTCAAAATAAGACCTGAAACTGTAAAACCATTGAAAGAAAATATAGAGAAAAACTTTTTGACATTAGTCTTGGTAAATAAGTTTTTGGAAATAACAACAGATACACAAGCAACAAAAGCAAAAACAGACGAATGGGATTGTATCAAACTAGAAACTTCTTCATAGCTAAAGAAAGAATCAACAATGAAGAAACAGCCTGTAATGAGATAAAATATTTGCAAGTTGCACATCATGTAAGGGACTAATATCCAAAATATATAAGGAACTCAGACAACTCAATAGCAAGAAAACAACCCAATTAAAAAATGGACAGCAGGGCTTAGTGGCTCAGCCTGTAATCCCGCGCCTTTGGGAGGCTGAGGTGAGTGGATTGCCTGAGCCCGCGGGTTCGAGACCCGCCTGGGCAACTTGGCGAGACCTCATCTCTACAATAAATCAAAAAATTAGCCAGGCGTGGTAGCGCG
>CAUYQG010077809.1:0-19181 GCA_963574415.1 Tarsius wallacei | reverse complement strand
AAAAGAAAAATTGTATAATGAAATAAATATAGAACAATTGAACATGCAAAAATAAGAATGCTATCTATTTTTTCACAAATTATAGAATTCATGCTTTTATTTATGTGTTCTTCCGTTATTTTAGAGTTATGGGACACAAGTGGAGATTTACTACGTAAGTAGGTTGCATACAGGTGATGTTTGGGCTTTTAGCTGGCCCTCTCACCCCTGATAGTGGACCAGATGCCAAGTGTGTTGCCATGTTCCCGCCTTCCTGCTCCCCCTCCCTTCCTTAGCAAAGTCCTGCATCTGCCAGTTCCACCCCTGTGCTCGTGTGACCGGTGATCAGGGCCTGGTTATGAGTGACAACACACAGTATTCTTTGTTTCTGTGATAGTTCACTTAGTATGATGGTCTCCAGATGCATCCATGTTGCTGCAAAGGCCATGATTTTGTTCTTTATGGCTGCGTGATATTCCATTGTGCATATGTACCACATTTTATGTATCTAGACCACTTTCAATGGACATCTGAGTTGGTTCCATGTTTTTGCTATAATGAATAGTGCAGCAATAAACATGCATGTGCATGTGTCTTTTTGGTAGAGTAATTATGTTCTCCTGGGTATACACCCAGAAAAGGGGTTTTTGGGACATATAGGAGCTCAAATTTTAGTTCTTCGAGAAATCACCATACTGCTTACCACAAAGGCTGAACTAGATTACATTCCCACCAACAGCGTAGACACGTGTCCTTTCCTCCACAGCTGTTCCAGCACCTATTTTTTTTACTTTTTTAATGATAGCCATTCTTACCAGTGTTAGACGTTATCACATTGTAGTTTTGATTTGCATTTCTCTGATGATTAGTGAGATGAGCATGTTTTTATGTGTTTGTTGGCTGCTTGTATGTCATCCTTTGGGAAGTGTCAGTTCATGTCCTTTCCCCGTTTTTAACAAGTTTTTTCTTTTAATTTGTTTGAGGTCCTTGTAGATCTTGGATGTTAGGCCTTTGTCAGATGCACACCTTGCAAATATTTTTTTTTTTTCCCTATCCTATGGGTTGCCTCTTTACTCTCTTGGTGGTTTCTTTTGCTGTGAAAAAAAAAATTAGTTTGTTAAAGTCCCACTTGTCTATCTTAGCTTTTGTTGCATTTGCTTTTGAGAACTTGGTCATGAATTCATTGCCTACCCTGATGTCCAGGAGGGTGTTCCCTACATTTTCATTTAAGATTCTTATAGTTTGAGGTTTTACATTTAAGTTATTGATGCATTTTGAGTTATATGGTGATATATAAGGATCCAGTTTCATTCTTCCACATGTGGCTAGCCAGTTTTCCCAGCATTACTTGCTAAATATGGTGTCCTTTCCACAGTGTTTTTTATTGACAGCTTTGTTGAAAATAAGTTGACTGAGAGACTGTGTTTTTATTCTGGATTCTCTGGCCTTTCCATTGTCTATGTTCCTATTCTTGTACCAATACCATACCACTTTGGTTACTGTAGTCTTGTAATAAAGTTTGAAGTCTGGAAGTGCAATGCCTCAAGTTTTGTTCTTTTTGCTGAGGATCATGTTAGCTATTTGCGCTCTTTCTTTGCTCCCATATGAATTTCTGTGCTGTCTTTTTCAGGACCGTGAAAAAAAATGCTTTGGTAATTTGATAGAGATTTCATCAAATCTGTAGATTGCCTCAGGTAAAATGGACAGCTTTACAATATTGATTCTTCCAATCCCTGAGCATGGGAGGTTTCTCCATTTGTATCATCCTAGATTTCTTTGAGCAGTGTTTTGTGGTTCTCATTGTAAAGTCTTTCGCTTATTTGGTTAGATAGATGCCAAGGTATTTCATTATTTTTGTGACTATTGCAAATGGAATTGTTTTCTGGTTTTTTGTTTTTGTTTTTTGTGTTTGGTTTTGGTTTTGGTTTTCAGCTTGCTTGTTGTTGATTTATAGAAATTATAGAAACTCAACTGTCTTTTGCAGAATAATTTTGTAATCCCTAGACTTTATCAAATTTGTTTATCAGTGCAAGGAGGTTTTCAACAGACTCCCTAGGGTTCTCTAGGTATAGAATCATATTGTCCACAAAGAGGGATAACTTAACTTCCTCTTTTCTTATTTGGATATCCATGATTTCCTTCTCCTGATTGATTGCTCCAGCTAGAACTTTTAGTATTATATAGATTAGGAGAGGTGAGGGTTGGCATCCACGGCTTGCTCCAGTTCTTTGGGGGAATGCTTACAACTTCTGCCCATTAAGCATGATATTGGCTGGAGCTTTGTTACAGAGGTCTCTTACAGTTCTGAAGAATATTCCTTCTATGGTTAGATGTTTGAGGGTTTTTTATCAACAAGTGATGTTGGATTTTATCAAATACTTTTTTTGCCTCTAGTGAGATAATCATGAGGTTCTTAGTTTTACATTTGTTAATGTGCTGAATTACATTTATAGACTTGCAAATGTTGAGCCAGTGTTGCATCTGGCAATGATGCTCACC
This sequence comes from Tarsius wallacei, assembly GCA_963574415.1. Classification (NCBI taxonomy): domain Eukaryota; kingdom Metazoa; phylum Chordata; class Mammalia; order Primates; family Tarsiidae; genus Tarsius; species Tarsius wallacei. The sequence goes on along the minus strand of CAUYQG010077809.1, from coordinate 16,703 downwards.
TGGTCATGATGGATAATCCTTGAAATGTGTCATTGGATACAATCTGCTAGAATCTTGTTGAGAATTTTTGCATCTGTATTCATCAGGGAAATTGGCCTGTAATTTTCTGTCCTTGTATGGTCTTTGCCAGTTTGGGGTATTAGGATGATATTAGCTTCACAGAACAAGCTAGGGAGAATTCTTTTCTTCTCAATTGTCTGGAATAAGATTAACAAGATTAGTATCAGCTCTTCCTTGCATGTCTTGTAGAATTCAGCTGAGAAACCATCTGGCCCAGGGCTTTTTTGGCAGGGAGGGTCCTTATAACTGATTTGATTTCCTGGATTTTTTTTTTTTTTTTTTGAGTTGGTGTTTCACTCTTTCCCAGGATGGAGTGCAGTGGCAGGCTTATGAACACCGCAGTCTCAACTTGCTGGGTTCAGGCAATCCCTCTGCTTCAGCTTCCAAGTAACTGGTATGCACCATCATACCTGGCTAATTTTTTTATTTATTGTAGATACGAGGTCTCGCCATGTTGCCCAGGCTCATCCTGAAACCATGGGCTCAGGCAACCCTCTTGCCTCCACCTCCCAAAGTGCTGGGGTTACAGATGTGAGCCACCATGCCCAGCTGACTCCCTGGATTTTTATTGGTCTGTTTAAGGTTTCAATTTCTTCCTGTTTCAACCCTGGGACGTTGTAAAATGCCAGTAATTTCTTCATTTCTAGTTTATTTACATACAGATGTTCATAATAATCGTTTGAGTTTCTTCAGGATCAGTTGTGAAATTACTTTTTTCATTTCTAATTGTGTTTATTTGTTCTTTTTCTCTCTTTTTAGACAATCTGGCCAGAGGTTTGGCAATCTTATTTATCCTTTCAAACAACCAGCTTTTTGTCTTGTTGATCCTTGCTATGAAATTTTTGTCTTCCATTTCCTGCAACTGTGACTTTATTTTAGTAATCTGGATTTTTCTACTGAAATTAGGATTAAATTTTCTGTGATATTAGGCTGTTTACTTGCAATCACTCTATCTTGATATGTATGTGTAACGTTATAAACTTCCCTCTCAACACTGCTTTCATGTTATCCCAGGGATTTTGATATGTTGTTTGTCTGTTCTCATTTGTTTCCAGGAATCTTTTTATGTGTGTTGATTTCTGTGTTGAACCAAAAGGCATTCAGCAGTATATTGTTTGATTTTCATGTATATGTGTGTTGGGGAGTTCTTGGTGGTGGTAATAATTATTTTTATTCCACTGCGAACTGAGAAGATGCTTGGTATTATTCCAACCCTTTGAAATTTGTTCATGCTTGATTTATGTTCAAAAATGTGATCAATTGTGGAGTATGTTTCATGTGCTGATGACTATAACGTATACTCTGTAGTTGTTGGATGAAGAATTCTTTAGATGTCTATTAGGTATAATTGGTCAAGTGTCAAGTTAAAATTCTGGACCTCCTTGTTGGTTTCAATGATCTGTCTAGGGTTGTAAGTAGGGTTATTAAAGTCTCCAGCTATGATTTTATGAATGTCTATGTCCTCTCTTAGCTTACATAGCAATTGTTTTTATGAATTTGGGTGCCTCTGTTTTGGGTGCATATATATTTAAAATGCATATCTCTTGCCTGTGGATTGAGCTTTTACCATTATGTAATGTCCTTCCATGTTCTTTTTATATGGAATTCTTTATTTCCAGGATTTTGGATTGGATCTTTCTTATGTTTGCCAACTCAACTTTTATATCCTTCACTGCTTTTGTTGCCTGGGTGATCTTTGCTTACAACATCTCATGGTTTTCCTTAACTGTTTTCACCATTCAAAGTCTGAATCTGTGTCTGTCATCAGGAATAGGTCTTTCTAGATGGATTCCATTGTTTGGGAACTGAGAGGTGCTTTTGTAGGTGATGCTTTTTTAATATTTTGGAGATTGACAGTGTTTGTTTGTTTGTTTGTTTTTGTTTTTTGCTGGTCTTTCCTCATCAATTCTTCTCTTCTTGTTATTATTTATTAGTTTTGTTGTTTTGTAGTTAGATACAGTCTAGCTGCCCTAGGGCCTTTTCTGCTAATCAAAATGGTTTATCCAGGGGGAGAGAGATGGATGGCTACTCCAGCTCCATCATTCTTGCTAGACAGTGCTCAGAACTCAAATGGACTTTCTCTTACAAAGTTTTCCCATACCCAGGTTTCCCAACCTGCTTTCTTATTTCCATTTTCAAGCTCTTTGTGGGGACTGGGAGGGGGTGTCAGCCCCTTGGTCACTATGGCAGCACTACTGGAGTGGTGGGGCCCTCTTCATCTCTGAAGTCCTGTTGCTGGGAAACCAGGCTGCCTCGTGCCTTTCACAACTTTCCTTCCCATGCCAAAGGCCTTGCTCATAACTTAATATTAGCAGAGTCCTTACCACAGTGGAACTCGTCGTTGGGGCAGGTAATGCTGACAGGTGATCATTTCTGGTCTGAGGACTGGACCCCAGCTGCTGGTGGTGGGTACTGAGTGAGTGTAGCCAGTAAGGGAACTTTCTCCACCAGCTCCAGCACTGCCTAAGGGAAGTGCACTCTTAGAGGTTGACTGGCTGTAGGTTTCTGAGCTTGGTTGGGTTCCCAGCTCCACAGGGACTCTAGCAGCACGCTGCTGTGGCCAAACCAGGCCTCCTCCCACATGGTACTGAAGGGAAAAGGAACTGTTGCAGACTGTGTTGAGAGCACTCACTCTCTCTTGCATACAAAGCAGGACTACAAATCTTAAGCAAACCTGGCACCTGGAGAGGATCGGACCTCCCATCTCCAAAGCCAGCCACCTACTTTTTCTCTTCCTTTTTCTTTATGTGTCCCAAGAGTCCTCTGCAGGATGTAGGATGCGACCAACATCTAAGTCTGCTCAAGCTGCTTGGGGTTAATGGTGGCTGGGATTACCTTTCTTCTTCTGCTCTGCAAAAAAAGTGTCAGTGAGCTACTCCAAGGTGGCTATCTTGGATTTCTCTCCTCATCTCTTTAGACTTAGGACTGGCTCTATCAAATTATCAGACACACTTTTGGACCATGGTAATTTAAACAATACTTTTTTGGCACAGAAATGAATAAAAAGGCAAAAATAACCAACCTAAAATAGACATCTATGTATATGCAAACTTTTATTATAATAACTGTTGCATCAAGAATGAGTGAGAAGGACAACTGTTTTCATTTATGCTGTAGGTAGCAGAAATATATTTTATTTTTTACTTCAACAAAGAAGAAATGGAAAATGACAGGTATACATTCATGTATAGCAATAATAACATTAAAATAAATGGATTGAGTGATCAAAAGGCAGATTTTGGCAGAATGAATTTTAAAAATCATTATCCAGCTACACATTATCTTCAAGATATATGTTTTAGATTCAAAGATACAAATAAATTGAAAGTAAAATCTAACATATATAAGCATAATACATAATATAAATAAGTAAAATATATATTTACATATATATGTCAGATATATATATATATATGAAATAAAAGATGGCTGGAGTGACCATATTAGTTTCAGACAAAATAGACTTTAAAAAAATTTTTTAAGCATTTTCAGAGATAAAAAGGATCAGGTAATAGTGATAAAATATTCAATCCACTAGGATGATACGATGATTATCTACATATAATATATGTGCACCTAACAACAGAGTCCCAATATTCTGAAGCAAAACTGACATAAACAAAGAGAAATAAATAATTCAACAATAGTTAGAGACTTCAGTATCACACTTTCAATACAGAACAAAACAACTAGAAGTAGACAAACTGAAAGATACATAAAGCAACTAGATTTATCAGATATCTATAGAATTCACCAACCTACCAATCAATCACAGTAGAATATACCTTCTGCTCAAGTGCACATGGGACGTTCTCCAAAATAGACCATATGCTAGCCCATAAAATAAACTTCAATGCACTTAAAATAATAAAAATATGCAAAATATTTTATCTTACTACAATGGGATAATATAGAAAACTAATTACAGATAAAATTTAAGAAACTAATAATTATATAAAAATTAAACAACACACTTTTGAATAACCAATAAGTCAAAGGAGAAAGTAAGTAAAAAATTAAAAAATAAAATTAAAAACACTATGTGAGGTAGCCAAAGCAGTGCTTACAGAATAACCTATAGCTATAAAAGGTCTATATTTTAAAAAAAGATCTCAGGTTAATGACCTAATTTGCCACCTTAAGGAAAAAACAATAAAAGATTAAGCCAGAGCAAACAAAAAAGAAAAGAATAAAAATTAGATCAGAAATTAATAAAATAAATAATAGAAAACAAGAGAAAATTAATAAAACCAAGAGCTAGTTTTTTGGAGATTGACAAAATTGGCAAAGCTTTTACCTAGAGTAACCAAGAAAAAAGTGAGAACCCCAAATTACTGCAAACAGAAATGAAAGAGAGGACAATACCAACAACTTGCAGAAATGAAAGAACTTATTATGAAACACTATGAACAATGTTATGCCTATAAATTAGATAATTTAGATGAAATGAACACATTCTTAAAAAGAGTCTACTGAAACTGACTCAAAAAGAAATAGCCAATCTAAATAGCCCAGTAACAAGTAAAAATGGTAAATTAGTAGTCAAAAACTTTCCCACAAGGAAAGTTCAGGTAGAGACAGCTTCGCTGGTTATTTCTACCAAACACCTAAATAATTAACATAAATTCTTCATAAACTGTTCTAAGCAATAGAAGAAAAGGGAACATTTCCCATTTCATTTTATGAAGGCATTATTATTCTAATACCAAAATCACACTAAGGTATCATGAAACAAAAAAAAAAACTAGAGGCCATTATCTCTTATGCAAATAGAGGACAGAAATCTTCAGTAAATTACTAGCTTATCAAATCCAGCGACATATAAAAGAATTATACATTATAACCAAGTGGAATATGTCCAAAGGGTAGTTTAGCATTCAAACACCATGTCAATAGAAGAATAAATCAAAAAACATCATATCATCTAAAGAGATGCAGAAACTACATTGATGAAACCACATTTTTCATGATAAAAACACTAAACAGCCGGGCTCAGTGGCTCAGCCTGTAATCCCGCGCCTTTGGGAGGCTGAGGTGAATGGATTGCCTGAGCCCGCGGGTTCGAGACCCACCTGGGCAACTTGGTGAGACCTCATCTCTACAATAGATCAAAAAATCAGCCGGGCATGGTAGCGCGTGCCTGTAATTCAGGCTACTCGGGAGACTGAGGCAGAAGGCTCGCCGGAGCCCAGCGGGACGAGGCTGCGGTGGCCGGGAGTGGCCACTGCACTCCAGTCTGGGCGACAGAGCAAAACTCCAACTCAAAAAACAAAACAAAACAAAACAAAAAAACACTAAACAACCTAGAAATAGAAGTAAACATTCTTTATCTTATAAAAGGCATTTATGAAAAACCCACAAGTGATAGTATACTTTATGGTGAAACTCTGGATGCATAAGATCAAGAACGAAGCAAGGAACTCTGCGTTTGTCTTTTTTATTTAACATTGTGCTGGAGGTACTAGTACGGGCAACTAAGAAAAGAAAAAGGAATTAAAGGACATCCAGATTGTTTTTAAAAATGTAAAACTGTCTCTAGTTATAGAACACGTATAATGCATGCAGAAAATCCTAAGAAATCTACTGAAAAAATTGGTAGACCTAATAAATGACTTAAGGTTGTCGTGTGCAAGATTAATATACACAAATCAGCAATGTTTCTATACACTTACAATGAATAACCTAAAATTGATATTAAGAAAAATAATTTTATTTTCAATAGCATCAAAAGAATAATTAGAAATAAACTTTTAAAATGTAAGATTTGTACACTGAAAAGTACAAATGTTTTTGAAAGAAAAATTTTAAAGATCTAAATAAATAGGAAAATGTCAATGGATTAGCAGACTTAGCATTGTTGAGATAAAAATACTCCCCAAATTTATCTACAAGTTAAGTACAATCCCTATCAGAGTCCTATCTGTCTCCATTGTAGAAATTGACAATTTGATTCTAAAATTCATTTGAAATTCAAGGGACCCATAATAACCAAAACAACACTGAAAAGAAAACAAGAAGTGTGAGTGGGAGAAGTCACACTTTCCAATTATACTACAAAGCAACAGTAGTCAAGATATTGTGGTACTCACAACAGGTTGGACGTACAGATCTATGAAGTAAAATTGAGAGTAAAAAAAAAAGAGAAAACATACATCAATTGCTTTATGGCAAGAGTGTCAAGATCACATAATGGCAAAAAATAGTCTTGTCAGCAAATAGTGCTGGGACAACTTGATATTCACATACAAAAGAATGAAGTTTGACAGCTAATTCACAAGATATGCAAAAATATTAATTCAAAATTGATCAAAGTGCTAAATATGAGCTAAAACGATAAGACTCTTAGAAGGAAACAAAGAGGCAATATGTATAACCTCAGATTTGACAACTGAGTCTAAAATACGACACTAAAAGGACAATCAATGAAGAAAAAAATAGGTAAATTTGATATGCCTTTTATTGTATGTCAATTATACCAGTACTGTTGTTAAAAATGACATTTTGGCTTAAACAGGAACATAACTAAGATCAAGGGATAGAGATCTCACAAAAATAAGATATCTGTCATCCTCCTTACTGACAGATCATAAAGAGTACATGTCTGGTCTGGTGGCAGTATATGTGTATATGTCTATCTTGTAAATTATTTAGGGAGAAAAAGAAGTCAACAATATTCTAAAACATTTGAGCAAAGAAGATGAGCAAAAAATTTAGTAATGGTGAAACCCAAATGACTATTAAGAATACAAAAAGTTTCATCTCGCTAGTCAATAGAGAAATTCATTTTAAAGTAATAAAGAGCAACTGCTATACAAGAAATCATTTTGGCGAAAAATGTACAAGTAAAAATACTGATGATGTATGAGACCCTCACCCACTGCCAATGGGGGTGAAAGCTGGAGCAGCTATTTTTTTAGATACATTTGGAAGTATTTGTTTAAATTAAAATATACATTATCATACAGCAATTCCATTCCCAGGTATATACCCTTGTAAAACTCCTCAGTTGGTAGAATAGAGATATATATATGGTTATTCATTTCTGCCTGACTTGTGATTATGAATGAAAAACAACTCAAATGAGCATTTTTTAAAATGATCACATGAAAATGGTGGAATATAATATAATAATCTAAAGAAAGAACTAGATATAAATATATTAACATGGATGGATCTCAAACATCATAAATGAAAAATAATTAGAATTACAATACTCTGTAAATGAATTAGTAAAAAAAAAAAAAAAAATTCCCTCTTCTCCCAATATTGTATATAGTTCAAACCATATGAAAACCAATATTCTATAAGAACTCATGCATGCATAAATGTAAACATTATAAGAAAAATAGAATGAAAATTAAAAAACAAGCATAGTTCCAATGGAAAGAAATAAAATGTGGAGCAGTGTAGAATTGGAAATGAGAGATACAGGAAACAAATTTTTAAAATAAAATAAAAACAAATAAACAGAGGAGAATATGAGCTCAAATCAATGCTCAATGTGGACTTAAATCAATGTGAAACTAAGATCCAAACTGAAAATGTTAATTTCCTGAAAACATTGATATATGTTCTTGCTTCTTCTCCTTCTGTTTTAATCCAGAGTGAAGTGTTAGTTCTGTTTTAGTGCCATGATGTTAAGGACATAGTGGGTCTGAAGATAGCATGTTAATCAACATGAGACCCAACAGGGCAATCAAAAGACACCAATTTATGTAAAAGAGAATATGTTAAATAAACAGTTCTCAAACTTATTTGTGGCAGAGTATTGGAAAGTTACATCACTTTCTATGAAACACTGTGAAATACATTTGAAATGTATTTTTAAAGCATTATAAAATATATTAAATTCCATCATGAAATGCAGAAAGTGATTCGGGAAAGAAATATAAAAATAAGTGACCTAGAAACAGCTGCCTAAGTATTTGCCTAGTATTTTCTAATTTTTTTAATTACTGTGTCACACCAGATGACCATTATGAACTAGAGTGGGTGTTAATGTATGACAAACTTAAAATCTGGAAAGCATTGTTTCATTTAATTAATTCTCTAAATATGGGGGGAAAAAATTTTATTCCATATGTGCACGAGCACTCTTCTGGCCACCTTCTAGATTACCCATGCTCCATAGATGTGTGATTGTGAAGCAGTTTTTTTTAATAATTGCAGAAAAAGTTTTCATCGAATCCAAATTCATGCAGTACAGTACATTCCTCAAAAGAGAAAATCTTACATAAACCACATTTGAATTATATTACAAAACCTTAGGGAAAAAACCACTTCTCACTTAGGTTCACACAAACTTTCCACAGATAAAAATCTTAAGGGAAACTTAAAATTTATTTTCAAGAAAATGATGTATCTGGACCTAAGGACTAGAGGAACGAGGACTGTGGTGGCCAATGCATTTGTGCCTTGAAGAAAATACTCTCCTCTTCTGCAGCACCTTAAGTATTGCCTCCTTCAATAATTGCTTCAAGCAATTAAAAATTTCTGATTTTTAAAATCTTTTTCTCATACTTCCAATTATTTTCTGAATAACTCTTGACCAGAGAATGGGGCAACAGTACAGAAAACAATGTAGTACATCTGACAGGTTCCATAAAAAGTCAAAGAGATAAAGCCTTTGACTTGATGTGACACAGAGATACACTAAGTATAATTGCCTGGAAGCCTAATTGATAACATCATTTTCATTCTCAAATACTGTCCTGGTCCTGGTTCCTTTGTCCTCAAATAGAAATGAAACAGACCCATGTTTTGGAGCTTCATGCTTGGTTGTTTCCATTTGTGCTGTTCAAGTGACAGTTGAGTTTAAGAGAACTTTTTGAGATGTTCAAAGGATGTCAAGGAGGCAGCCAATACAAGGGAGGTTCGGTGTATGGGTCACACGTTTGATGTATGATAGCCAAATTTATAAGTGCTACTGATATGGAAGAGAGAGAAAGACTCTAGAATGTGCAATATTTCATGACCATACCGAGAGAGATAAGAGGCGATGTCAGTGAAAGAGGAACCAGGAGCCAGGGCAGAGTTGGTCCAAGAACAGAGAGTACCAATAAGGAGAAATGGTCAAAAAGACCAACTAATGACAAGATGTCAAGACTTATGAAGACTAAAAATTTTCCATAAGATTTAGTGACATGGGAGTTAATGTTGATCTATTGATTAAGATTTCATGAGGAAGATGAAAGTGAGAAGGGAATAGAAAGTAAATAAGTAGAGATTAAAAATATAGGCAATTGGTGGCAAAGAGGAAGAAAAGTTAATTATTTAGAAGAGAGTTTGGACGAAAGTGTTGTTTTGAATTTTTTTATTTTGTTTTGATGTGTTTTGTTTTTTAAATGTTTTCCCTAAAGTCAATATGATGTGCTAAATTCAGAAGGAGATGATTATTATATGAACGGTGTGGACTACGCATTAATTTATAATTCCTGAAGAAAAAGGGAGAGGTGATAGACTCCAAAGTAAAAGAGGTTAGCAGGTGGGAGGATGACAGCTTGTTTGTGTTTAATAGCGACTTTTGACAATTTCTGCCAAGTTAATGTAGAAATTGTTTTACCATTTTCGCTCATCACCATAGGTCCATCAAGATACATTACTTATCCATTATCCATTTTACAGATGATAAAACCAAAGCCAAGAGAGTCTAACTAGCCAACCCAGATGACAGACAGGGGAAAAGCAAAAGAACCAATAGGTATATCTGGCTGAAAGCCTCACGTAATTTCTATAGATCAGGAGTTGGAAATTTTTTCATGTAAAAGATCAGACAGTAAATAGTTTAGGCTTTACAGGTCATATGACCCTATCAGAACTATTCAACTTTGCACGTGTAGATAAGGCACACGCAAATAAACATGGCTGTATTCCAGTTAAACTTTAGTTACGGACTCTGCAATTTGAAATTCACATAATTTTACATGCAATGAAATCATATTCTTCTCTTGATTTTTTAAATCATCTAAGAATATAAAAAGCATTTCTGACTCCTGGATCATACAAACAGCAGCAGTGGTTCAGAGTGACCTGTGGACCATAGTTTGCTGGCCCCTTACACTGGACGATATTGTCATCCAGAACTATTCTATGTCTCATGGTGATGACCTATTCCATTAACTTTCAAATTGTTTGCCTCCTGCTTTAGCAAAATCCCCGTGGTCTTTCTAGATTCTACTCCTCTACATATTTTTCAGTCATATTTGTATTCCCTCCCACACATATTTGTATTAACATTTTGTCATTCTAAATTAACCACCTTCTTTCTCTCCCCACCCCTCTCTCTTTCCCTAAATCTCTGTCTCTTATTTCTCAGGTTTTCTTATATCTTTGCTTCTCTGAACACATCTCACAATCCTCAGCAGTCCCATTTTACATCATCCCACGGTGGCTTGCAGTTGGGCAAAGGTGTTGTCCACTTATATATTATTTGCGTACCTCAGTCCGGTTAAGCAAGCTACTTTTTTCACTTATTAAGATAACTTTCCTTTGTGCATTCCTAGTTCCAAAGTTCAAAGAAGGAAAAAATATGTAATGATACCATGGCTGCACCATTTCAGCAAGTATTCTGATCTCAAGAATTTATTTGTAACATTGCCAGCCAGAAGGGAAGGTATACCCACTGGTGCCAAGGCTTTGATAGATCTCAGCAGACGGAAATATTCCTGGGGGCTATGTTTCATCTCAAGCATATGACTGAATTAATCTCCAGGTTATGCCACAACTTTCCTTTGACACCTAGGTAATAAATATCATAAGACATACGTTAAAAACAACTTTCCCTTTAGGCTAGGATAGTTCTGACAACTGACTTGATTCTGGATTTGCTTTCATCCAGAAGGAACTTGATTTTAGAGAAGCCATTTGTTCATGACTTAAGGGCTGAGAGGATGCCCCCAACTCCTAGGCTCCTGCCCTAAATTGGGTCTTTCTCTGAATTAACTCTTAATTATCTTTCTACTGGGCTACAGGCTCATTAATAATCCACTAGTTTATAATAGCCAATTAATTCCCTAAGGCTTTTTTGATTCCTTAAAAATGGAAACTGAATACCTTAAGTATAATGTCTGCAAAAGTAGAGTATGCCAAGACATGAAAAAGAGCCATGGAATCCACTTTATTCCATCTGTGTAAAGGACTTACAAGTGTATTGTATTTCAGAGGAAAAAGTCTACTGTGATATTCTAGGCACTCAAATCTTTTTGAAAAATAATTTGACTTCTATCTTATATACAGTGTTTGGGGAATTGTCGCAGAGACTGACAGGGAAAATCCAAAAAGAGAGAGAAGGATGACCAAGTGGGGAGAGGACACTGAACAGTGAGAGCTATTTTGTTTAATTACTCCATGGGAAAACTATGAAAACCATGGAGCCCTTGCACATTTTTAGGTGGGTATCTGAAAATCTTATCCTAAGTCTACAAAAGATATGTTTTTAGTGTATTACATGTTTTATAGTGTTTTAAATGTATTTCGACTAAAATCTGCAAAGTTAGTTCATTCAGTTAGTGGAAATTTCCAATCAAACCTATCAACCAGTGAAGCTAAATGTATGAGAGAAGCAGTCTGATTTCATTTTGTACTAAAAAAATTTGTAAGTACATAGCCATCTCCATAAGCTTTTCACTACTGAGTATGAGTTCTAGATGTTAGCCTAGATAGCCCTGAGGTGGTGCCTTACCTGGGTGTGCTTTCTAGCAGAAACAAAGCCCTCCTCCTCAGGAGGAAAACACTCTTGAGTTGGCCTTTTGTTGAGTACCAGGGAGGTTTTTACACGCTGAGTCGGATCACTATCCAGACAGCTGAGAGCAAAGTGCTCACCTTTTTTTTCCTATTCCTTTTCAAGTAGAAAAAGAGCAATTAACAAAGGGAAATGAAGGAAGAAAAATTGACAGATGGACTCTTATGCAGGATAATCTTAGGGAGGAGTGCTGATAGAAGTTGAGAAGCTAGGAACTGATTTTTCTATAGCTATTTAGGCGCCCTGGAAAATATTCCCATGTCCGTAGGCATATATGTGCCCAGTGATGGTAAATCTCCAAAGAAGACTGGAAAAAGTAATAAAAAGGCAGGACAAGAGGCAAGATGCCAACCACCAGAGAAAAATCATCAAGATTCCCAATTCTCCAAAGACCATTTAAGAGTAACTTGGTGATGTGATGGTCACCCTATGCTGTAAGCACCGCAGACAGAATTTACAGCTAGGTATGAAGCTTCTCTTAAGAAGGAATGAAGATGTCCTACCAAGCCACTAGGGCACGAGGCTGGAATCAGCAAAGAAGAGCCCTTTAGAGGTAGAAGAGAGAGAATGTTCCAGACCGCTTCATGGACACAGTACTTCCAGTGGGCCCCACAAAACCCGGAGCTCTGAATCTAAAAGGAAGGCTACATCAACAATTCTGGGATGATCTATTTTGCCCCCAAATTTTCCATTTTTCTTTGTGGTCTACCTAAGTCATGATTGAGACATGTTTTATGGCATTTTGTCAAAGTCCTTATTGTAGAACTGCTTGTGTTTCACATATTCTCAGGAGTCCTGAGAAAGTTGAATAGGCCACTTGGCAATGCTTCCTGAAACTAATTAGTGAGGGGAAGTACTGAAAAATCACTCAGATGGCAGTGTGGCAGCTACAAACCACTGAAAGCGGGAGGCAGATGGTGAAGTTCGTATGTTGTCTTTTATGCTGTCTTACTTATCAGTTCAACAAAATTATACTAAATGCCCACCACGTGCAAAGCATACATAATAATGAGGAAGACAGGTAGGTAAATTCACAAAGTGTAGTGTGGAAAGTCTGCCTTTACAGGACAAATACCATCAGCACCAGCAGTCCACAAGTGCCACCCTGCCATCTTAGCCGTCTAATCTTTCACCACTGCTTGGCATTTTTTTTTTTCACTTCTGTGTTTCTCTCACACTATTCCTCCACTTGAATATTTTATTTGGCCCTTGGCTTTCTCTCCCCGTAGGGATAAACTCCTGTACATGCCGCTTGACACACAAACACACCTGGCAACAATATTTTAATGCATGTCATTGTGGTTTCACTCGTCACATCGCATCATGTTTGTGTGACTGTATCGCTCACCAGTCCACTGACCCTGTCTTATCTTCTATATGCATCTGATGCTTGACAGTGTGTGACAAATGGCAGGCACAGTAGGCTCAAAATGCGTTTTCAAAGACGAATGAAGTGTGCTTGGTTGAACCTTGGCTTTTCTTCTTCTCCCACACCACTTTGTGTATATCTGAAGACTATTTTCAAACACTTTGCGTATTGTAGCTACTTGTGCACTCTCTACTAATACAACTAGACTCTGAGCTTCTTGGGAAAAAGAAATGTTTTTTGCTTTCCTCTGTAACTACCATAGAACCCAAGAGAAAAGAAAACAAGATCTGCTTCCACGACCCAAACAAAAAAAGCACAGTAGCCGTGCTCACTGCTCCAATGAATCTCTGTATCATTTTCTTCTGTGGTCACTTAGTGGCAGCCACTTTTGTTCTGAACCTTGGTCCTTGTTCGGACTCATTTCTGAATCAAGGTCTTTGCAATTGTTGTTCCCTCTGCCTGGAATATTGGTCTCTTGTTCTTCAGAAGTTCAAGTCTCTTGACTCCTTCAAAGTTGAACTCAACTCTTATTTCCTAAAGAATCATCCCCAGCAACCATAGCATATGCAGGCCTACTCTAGACCTAGCACTCTCTTTAGATCACCTGGTTTGTTTCTCTTGTTTACTTGTCACCTGCACACTCCCAAACACAAACACACACAGGCACATATCCACACAAAGGTATAGTCAGCCAGGAGGGTCGTGGTCTGTCTCTTGTCACTGCTTTACCCCAAGTACAGTGTCCAAAACAAAGTAGATGTTCAATAAAGATTATTAGTTTAATACATAAATTATAAAACATTGAGCAATTCAAAATGATAGTTAGAACAAAAATATAAACAAATAAAATAATAAGGTTATGGTATCCCAGGTTCATTCATTGCTTCAAAAATACAGAAAAGTATTTTCTGGAGAATATATTAATTCTCTGAAACCTACATTGATCACTTTACAAACCTTAAAACCACCAAGTGATGAAAACTTTGGAAAAATGGAAGCTTCTCAGAAAATGAGTCCCAGACAAAATTCAATCTAAAACTAAGTCACATTACATTACTTTGGAAATCAATATTGCCCATTATTCAATAAGACCCCAGAACCTACTAGATAAAACTTCAATTAATAGAAAATATAGCTAGGCTCCAGTTTTGTGCAAAGTCTATGTGTGATTTTTTTTTTTAAAGATGTGGGGTACAATTCAGGGTTAGGTATACAAATGTTCGTTATGCAGTTACCCTTGTTGATGAGATGTGCCCTTCCTACCCCTGGAAGTTTCCCTCAACTGCCAATCCCATCCCCTCTCCCCTGACAGTTTCCCACTATTGCCAATCCCTTTCTTATAGTATTATGATAATTGTTCAAGGTCCGCTTATGAGTGAGAACATTTGGTACTCTCTTCTTTGTTTCTGAGGTACATCACTGAGTATGATCGACTCGAAATCCATTCAAGTTGCTGCAAAGTTCATACGTTTGTCCTTTTATATGACTGCATAATAGTTCACTGTGTATACATACCACATTTTTTTTATTCAATCCAGTTTTGATAGGCAGCATCGTTGGTTCCATGTTTTTGCTATTGTGAATAGAGCTGCAATAAACATACATGTGCAGGTTTCTTTTTTGTAGAATGATTTGAATTCCTCTGGGTATATTACTAAGAGGGGAATTGCTGGGTCATATGAAAGGTCAATTTCTAGTTCTTTCAGAAACTGCCATACTGTCTTCCAAAGAGATTGCACTAGTTTGCATTCCCACCAGCAGTGTAGAAACATTCCTTTTTCTCCACATCCTTGCCAGCATCTGTTGTTGTTTGTTTTATTAATGATGGCCATCCGTACTGGGGTTAGGTGGTATATCAATGTGGTTTTGATTTGCATTTCTGTGATGATTAGTGAGACTGACCACTTTTTCATGTGTCTGTTGCCTGGACAGAAGCTGGAAACATTTCCCCTGAAAACTGGAACAAGACAAGGCTGCCAACTCTCACCCCTCTTGTTCAACATTGTGCTGGAAGTCCTAGTTCAGGCAAATAGACAAGAGAAGGAAATTGGGGTATTCAAATAGGAAAAGAGGAAGTCAAGTTGTCCCTCTTTGCTGATGATATGATCTGCTTGCACTGATAAAGGACTTTGGCAAAGTCTCAGGGTACAAAATAAATGTGGAAAAGACAGTTGCATTCCCATACACCAACAACACACAAGCAGAGACCCAAATTAAAGGCACAATCCCATCTACAATAGCCACTAAAAAAATGAAATACCTTGACATCTTCCTAACCAGAAAAGTGAAAGACCTTTACAAGGAGAACCACAAAACACTGCTCAAAGAAATCCAAGAAGACACAAACAAATAGAAAACTAATCCATGCTATGTGTGACTTACCAACTGGACAAGGACTTGTTATTCCCTAAGTGTACATCCCATAGTCAAATTTGTGACCGGACATTTGAGAAGCTCTGATTGTGGGCCAGGCTCTGGGCTACATTCAAATGGCATATATACAAAGAGAAGAAGATGTACAACAAGAAAAAGATGGAATTATGAAGAATGCAGAAGGAGAGCATTCGGAGTCCTTGCAGAAGATGATCTACACATATACATGACAATCTACTTTGAGAAAGACACCAGTGGGACAAATTGTACTGGGATGAGAGAACAGTGACTTCTAAGGAATACTTTATGATGTCAGGCTACACTTGTACCAAATTCAGTTTTCAGCAATAAACAAAGGGAACTAAAATATAATAATAATAGAAGATTCAAGACACTCAACTCACTCACAGAATGGGCAAGTATTATTATCAGCTAAGAACGAAATCTCAGAAGTTTTAAGATTTTTAAAAACAAACATTGAGGTAAAGAAAGTTTGCAAGTGCAGCCTAGTTGACTGGAAATTTAGCCTAAGCCCTGGATCTCAGAATTGTTTAATAAACTTTTAAATTTGGAATAATTTGTGGTTTACAGAAAATTTATAAAAATAGTACCAAGACTTCCCACTTGTCTTTCACCCAGTTTCCACTCATACTACAGTCTACACTGTTCAGAACATAGCATCCCCACAGGATGACCCTTTGGCATGCTGAGTACTTTGAGATGGAAAAGATTGGAAGAACCTCAGAAACAAAGTCTTACTGACCTTCTCCTGTCCTCCTTACTCACACCTTTCTTTCTCCCTCTGAAGAGATTTATAAAAGCCAGAATTCCTCTACCCTAGGGCAGGTCATAAAAACTGGAACTCCTCTTCCCCAAGTAAGCCATAAAACCTAAAAAGTTCACCTTCTGATCTTTCTCCCTTGAAGATCTTCATATGACAGGTGTCCTGTCCTGTACTCAGAGGAAAGGAATGCCGCACAGAGATGCCAAGAAGAATTGGGACAGACAGGCCTTAGGGGTTTTCCCACTCAAGCTATTACAATCAGGTCATATTCTTTTCTCCAGTCACACTTTTACATGACTGATTATTCTTTATCAGACCTAAGCATAAAAAGAATTTCCCCTAGGTCTTTGGGTCTTCGTTTACAAAGGCTCCTGTGT